>PVHP010027407.1:0-22500 GCA_004024765.1 Zapus hudsonius | reverse complement strand
AAGAGGATCGCTGTCTCTCAAAGTGTTGGCAGAATTGCCCATTATTGTTGTCTTAATGTACCAGGTATGTATATAGCTTATTAGTTTGGGGGAGGGGTTAGTCTCTCACTCTTGGCCAGGCTGACCTGGAACTCACTCTGTAGTCCCAGGCTGGCCTCAAATTCACCGTGATCCTCCTACCTCTGCCTCCAGAGGATTAAAGACATGTGCCACCATGCCTGTAACATGTTGGAGGGGGGTTGACTTCTTTCATGTCTGGTTTCCTGAAGGAAACAAGATGTATTTGGAGCACACAGGCTAGCACAGCGAATCCTGCAGCTTCCTTGTGATGCCTGCTTGGTCTTAGCCACATGTCAAAACAAGAAACTGAAACGGCTGTGCTTCCTTTCAGCTCTACAAACTGAACATCCACAACGTTGTTGCTGAGTTTGTGCCTTTGATCATGAATACCATTGCAATCCAGGTATCTGCACAAGCCAGGTGAGACTTCTTTGGATAGTGACGTTGCCGGCTGCTCCAGCTCTTTCCAGCTGATGATAACATACCTGCTGCTGTTTGCATGGATTTATGTGTTTCTATGGGTTCTGGTCTGAGGAAATGACATGACTATTAGGAGTGTGTGCATTTTGGTAAAATCAAATGCATTTTGACTTTTTAATACACATCAGTGGTAATGGTTACAGTTCTTTTCTTTTCTTTTTTTTTTTTTTTTTGGTTTGTCGAGGTAGGGTCTCGCTCTAGTCCAGGCTGACCTGGAATTCACTCTGTAGTCTCAGGGTGGCCTTGAACTCACGGCAATCCTCCTACCTCTGCCTCCTGAGTGCTGGGATTAAAGGCATGCGCCACCACGCCCGGCCTGGTTACAGTTATTTTAGTTCTTTATTTGGAAGATATGTGATGGTGTTTTGGTTTCTGTTCTGTGGTAAGTTTAGAAGCTTCACGAGGCATTATGTGCATTATGTACTCACAGCAGTGGGGTAACCAAGCCTTCGTTCTGGCTGCTCTTTCAGAGTGACTGCTAGAGCATTCTTCATCACTCCACCTCTGTCAGAGACCACTAGCATTCCTCTGTGAGCTTCATGGCTCTCTCCTGACCTGGGCCTATCTGCCAGAGTCATCTCTAACAGCCCCCAGGCTCAGCCCTGGGCCTCTCTCTACCTAGCACATAGGTGCTGGTCCATTTTCTGTGCTGCAGTGTGGCTCCGCCTAGCATGGCTCTATGGAATCCACCATAGGACCGCTGTGGAAGAGTTTGGTTTGGGCCTTTAGCCTTTTTAGGTTATTTGAAACTGCTAAACATCTATGTGTTCTGTGGTGTTCTGCTTCTTATAAGGCATGAGAGCTAATATTGTACATTTCATTTAACCCCCATGCAGGCAACATAAGCTTTACAACAAGGAGTTGTATGCTGACTTCATTGCTGCCCAGATTAAAACGCTCTCATTTTTAGCTTATATCATCAGAATTTACCAGGTAAGTTTGCTGGTTTGGATATATTTTACATAGAATAAAATTCACCTTCTTGCTGGTTGTGGTGGCATACTTCACTTGGGAGGCAGAGGTAGGAGCATCGCCGTGAGTTTGAGGTTAACCTGAGATTACATAGTGAATTCCAGGTCAGCCTGGGCTAGAGCGAGACCCTGCCTTAAAAAATCCCAAGAAACAACAAAACAAAAGTTTACACCAGGAATGGTGGTGCACACCTTTAATCACAGCACTCAGGAGGCAGAGGTAGGAGAATCACTGTGAGTTTAAGGCCAGCCTGGGCTAGAGTGAGACTCTCTACCTCGAAAAAACAAACAAAAAATAAATATAAGCCAGGCGTGGTGGCGCATGCCTTTAATCCCAGCACTTGGGAGGCAGAGGTAGGATTGCTGTGAGTTCAAGGCCACCCTGAGACTACATTAGTGAATTCTAGGTCAGCCTGGGCTAGAGCAATACCCTACCTCGAAAAACAAAAAAAATTAAAAAAACAATTCACCTTCTATGAACATATGCCTCTTTGAATTGACAGTTGTGACTGTCAACACATGAACATACAGGATGGCGCCATCACCCTCAACATTTCCAATCAGTTTCTTCCTCGAATCTCCATTTCCTGCCAAACCTTAATCTTTTTTTTTTTTTTTTTTTTTTTTGGTCCTCATAGTTTTGCCTTTTCCATTGTTCTATAAATAGAAGCAACAGTTCAGTCTTATATCTTGTGGACTCTGACAGGAATGCTGAGTCACCCTTTTCTGATCAGGGATGAAATACTCCACAAAGTATTTATCATTCTTTTAACTTCACCTTCAAAAGTCCCTGACTCCAGGCACTATCTCATTGGGACGTCAGTGTATGAATTGAGAGAAGGGTTGGCACATTTCAGGTTATAGTATCAGAATTCCATTGCATGCTTTATCAAGATATGTATCCACAGCTGGGCGTGGTGGTGCACGCCTTTAATCCCAGCACTCAGGAGGCAGAGGTAGGAGGATCCCTGTGAGTTCAAGGCCACCCTGAGACTACATAGTGAATTCCAGGTCAGCCTGGGCTAGAGTGAGACCCTACCTCGGAAAAAAAAAAAAAAAGAAAAAAGAAAAAGATGTGTATCCATTCTCCAGTTGGGTGGACATTGGGCTGTTCCTTTATTTAAATAGTTTTATTATGATGTATTAGAGGTATCACTTGTCAGTCACCACTTACACTAATGGGTGACCAAGTAGAAGATTTATTTGCTAAACACTTGTAAGCATTTATTTTCCTTCTATTAAGAATATGATGCGTATTTACCATTGAAATTTAGAAACAATAGGAAAGTGTAAAACAATAGGAGGTGGAAAGACAGTGTCCACCGTGTAAGAAGGAGGTGTCCACTTCCACCCTGTAACAAGAAGGCTGTTCATGTTGCCACGCCTCCTTCCTGAATGGTAGTGCAGGCATGTGTGGGTGCACATCCCCGTGCGTGCACACAATCAACTTTTTTGGATATTACATGCTTGATGACTCTACTCCTCACTCCTAGTGCATAACTGTTCCCCTTGTTGTAACAGGAGCTGGTAACCAAGTACTCTCAGCAGATGGTCAAAGGAATGCTCCAGCTACTTTCAAATTGTCCAGCGGAGACTGCACACCTCAGGAAGGAGCTTCTGATTGCTGCAAAGCACATCCTCACCACGGAACTGAGGAACCGTACGGATGCCTTTTCTTGGGAGGCTAGGGGTGGGGACCTGCTGCCGTCCCTGAGTGGGCTCAGTGATGGGTCAGGTGGTGCAGCTGGATCCCTGTTCTCTTTCTTGCTGTCTTGGGTTTGTTCCTTCTTCCCTTGTCCCTTCCTCCCTCTCCCTCGTGCTGTTGCCTGGAACCTTGATCCTTTCAGAACCCAGTACTGCATGAAGTATTTCCTTAGCACAATTCATGCTCTTAGTGTCTTTAGTGTTTTTCTTTCTTTGACTGCAAAATTGCAAATAGCCATTTGGTTACATAGAGTTGGCAACTTTGAAGCAGAGCAGAATTCAGTGTTTTCATTCTCCAAGCTGTGAAATGATGGATGGGCAGGTTTCTGTGCTCTGGGCTGACGATTCGCTTTCTGCTAATCTGACGAGTATGATTTTTCTATCAATAGCATTGTAATTTTTATTTTATTTATTTATTTTTAAAAATATTTTATTTATTCATTTTCAAGCAGAGAGAAAGAGAGAGAAAGAGAGAGAGAGGCCAGGGCTGCCTCCTTATACATCTGGCTTATGTGGCTACTGGGGAATTGAACCCAGGGCCTTAGGCACTGGAAGCTAGTGCCTTATCCACTGAGCCATCTCTTCAGCCCTGTAACTTTTAATACTTGTGGTATCTAACATGTCTAAAGTTTTAGGTTCAAGTTGCATCCTAATTATTAGTGAAGATCATTAAACGTTTGTTGGCCTGTTTTTATGAGTGAATGATCTATGCCTCAAGGACCATTCTCAACCGCTGAGCCATCTCTCCAGCCCTTCTCAGAACTCATTTCTAGGTCCTCCATTAGCCGTTGGGGTAGGTAGGATTTTGGAACTTCCTGTGAAGATGTTGGTAGTACGAGGGTCCACTTGTGGCCATGCGGTTCTCTCGCATCCCTGCAGGGGCGTGGTCACAGAGCTGACACTGGTCTGTTAACAGTAGTTTAAGTTCATCAAAACTGGCTTTAACCTTGGTTTGTGAATGCAGCATTTAGAGTCTTCTTTTTTTGGTGTGTGTGTGTGTGTGTGTGCGCGCGCTCTTTAATGATTGGCTTTTTTAAAAAATAAAATTTTTTTGAAGCCCATAGTGGTTTCTGGGCGTAGGTAGGTCATGATATAGCACATCACGGTAAAGATGAAGATTCATATAGAGTCATGTGTACAGCTGGGTGTGGTGGCACATACCTGTAACCTCAGCACTTGTGGGGCTGAGGTAGAGGATGGCTGTGAGTTTCCAGGTCAGCCTGTAACCTGCCTCAAAAAAACAAAAACCAAAGAAAACCAAAAAGAGCCAGGTCTGTTACACTTGTGATCTCAGGACTTGGGTGGCTGAGGCAGGAGGATTGCTGCAAATTAAGGCCAGCCTGGTCTACAGAGTAAGAAAGACTGTTAAAAACACGAGTCTTGTTAAATGTTAACCATAATTATCATGATACATAAAAACATGTAAGTTGGAATTTTGCCATCTACTGAATTTCTCTTAGCCTTATGTCGTTTTCTTTGCATGCTCATTTTTGAAGAGCAGAGGCTTGGGAGAACCTAGAGAGGATGTGGAAGCCAGTGGCTGTGCAGCTAAGTTTCTTGTAACGTCTGTATTTAAATTGAGTTTTTTTAAAAATATCTTTAAAAAATTTTATTTACTATTTGCTAGCAGAAAGAGACAGAGAAAGAGAGAAAGAATGAATATGGGTGTGCCAGGGCCTCTAGTAACTGCAAATAAACTTCTGATGAATTTGCCACTTGTGCATCAGGCTTTATATGGGTATTGGGGCATCGAACCCAGGTCATTAGGCTTTGCAGATAAGCACCCCAACCACTGGGCCATCTCTCCGGCCCTAAACTTAGTTTTCATTCACCCTCCTCTGGTCTTCCAGCATTGGATGCTTGGGCAGTTTGAGTCTTTGTGCCTCTTACTCTCAGCTACATGTCCCCTCCGACCTAAAAGGGACTGTTTGATGTTGGCATTTCTGACAATGCTTGGCTTTAGAACTTGACCAGAAACATGCTTGTGTATCTCTCTCTCTCTCTCTCTCTCTCTCTCTCTCTTTCTTTTCTCTCGTTGTCCAGGATACACTTTTCCTTCATGTGTTCAGCCCTCAGTAGCTGTTTGCTGGTGGGAAATGTACTTTACCTAACTCTCTGAGCTGGCTGTGTTAGGCTTGTTCCAGAATCTGACTGTCCTGTTAGACATCTTCGTCAATTCTCTAACACTGAGCATCTCTGCATCTTTGGGGCAGGTGATTTGCCTTTTGGCAGAGCCTCTGCTGTATCCTGAGACAGTTCATGCACCTTTCTGGTCTCTTCACCAACAGGTTGTAGACTGCTGTGAAAACTGTGAAGTCGTAATACAACATGTATGTGTTCTTGGTGGTGACACCTTCCGTGTGTGTTTGTTTCTAGAGTTCATTCCGTGCATGGACAAGCTGTTTGACGAATCCATACTAATTGGCTCAGGATATACTGCACGAGAGACTCTGAGGTACATACAGACTTAGACCCATGATACCTGTGGGCAGCAGTGACTGACGTGTACTGTTACAAGGGTTGACTTTTGCCTTTACTTATAGAAGGGAGGACATGGAGCACTTGTGGCTTAAATTGTAGGTAGAACGTTATCTGGCCTTGTTAGATTATTTTTGTGAAATGCATGTTATTGCTCAAAAAAATTTAGTAACCTAAAAAAAAAAAACCAACAAAAACCTTTCTGTCTTGCAAACAGCTTTCAAAAACATTACTAATAATTGCTGTTTTTCCTTCCTAGCACTCAGGAGGCAGAGGGGAGGATCAGTGTGAGTTCAAGGCCAGCCTTTAATTACACAGTGAATTCTAGGTCAAGCTGAGCTAGAGTGAGAACCTACCTTGAAAAAATCCACAAGAACAAAAAAGAAAGAAAGAAGTTTGTTTTTTATAATTAATGCAAAGAGACATAAAAATTGTATCTATGAGGTGCCAGGTGCTATTTTGATAAAGTATACTTTTTTAAAAAATGTGTTTTTCTTTGAGAGTGAGAAAGGAGGGAGACAGTGAGCACACAGAGCTCCACATCAGGGCCTCTTGCAAGTGAGATCCAGGTGCATCATGTTCTAGTCAGTCCATGGGTGCTGGGAAATCAAACCAGGGCCAGCAAGCTTTGTAGGCAAGCACCTTGAACTGCTGAACCATCTCTCCAGTCTCTTTCTCTCTCTTTCTGCCTGCCTTCCTTCCTTCCTTCCTTCCTTCCTTCCTTCCTTCCTTCCTTCCTTCCTTCCATTTATTTGAGAGAGGAAGAGGTAGATAGAGAGAATGGGTGCTCCAGGACCTCCAGCCACTGTGAATGAACTCCAGATATGTGCATGTGGCTTTATGTGGGTACTGGGGAATCAAACTCAGGTCCTTCTGCTTTAAAGGCAAATGCCTTAACCACTAATCCATCTCTCCAGCCCTTATTATTATTGTTGTTGTTATTATTATTTAAGAAAGAAGGCAATGTGGTAGTTACTACTTTTTTTTTTGGCAGGCGGGGGTTGAGGTAGGGTCTCACTCTAGCCCAGGCTGACCTGGAATTCACTATGTTGTCTCAAGGTGGCCGTGAACTCTCAACAGTCCTCCTGACTCTGCCTCTGAGTGCTGGGTAGGGTCTCGCTCTAGCCCAGGCTGACCTGGAATTCACTATGTAGTCTCAGAGTGGTCTCGAACTCATGGCAATCCTCCTACCTCTGCCTCCCGAGAGCTGGGATTAAAGGCGTGCGCCACCACGCCCGGCTCACACCTTCTCTTTCTAAATGAGAAAGTTAACATTCTTTTCTGCAGTGTAAGAAGAATATTAGGTGTGATAGATATTGAAAATGTGCAGGGTGCTGCATGGTTTAGGTTGCTTAGATTTTATAAGAACTGTCGTTTCAGAATAACAGGATAGTCTTTATAGCTTGGGGTTCACCCTGCATGGGGTGAAGTTATGTTCTTCAGCCACAGCCCACAATTCCCGTGTTTTCCCTCCCTGAGCTGCCGTCATGCTGCCTCATTAGCTCCTTGGCCTCTGAACAGTTTCACACCAGGACTTTTGTCTTCTCTGTCTCCTGCACTTGGAAAGTCCACTGGCTTGTTGCCTTATGGGACACTCTTTATCCTTAAAGTCTCAGGTTAAAAGTCACCTCAGAGGGACTGCCCTTGTCCTCCTTCCACGTCTCCCGGGCCTTAGACACTCATTTCTTTCTGTGTTCTCATCTGAATGTTCTCCATGGGAGCATGAGAGTGTATTACCTAGGGTCACTGATGTGCTTGGGGCATGTGTGGTGAGTAATGGTTGTGTGTATAAAATGGCCACACTGTACACAACACTAGCCACGTGTGCTGCTTATTGAACAAAAAACCCCCTGGGGGCAGAGAAGGCTGGCACACCTGCCAGTGTCTGATGAACTTGACGACATACACAGTTAGCCTTTTTAAGTCAAGTTCATAGTAGTCCCACAGCTGGGAGAATGATGTGCAGGGCCCTGGGGCTGTGTCAAATCTGCCCACTTAGTCCTAGTGTTGGTGACCCGTGCTGGCTGCAGGAAGTAATCACTGATGGATGTCTCTTCTCGCAGGCCCCTCGCCTACAGCACGCTGGCTGACCTCGTCCACCATGTTCGCCAGCACCTGCCACTCAGTGACCTCTCCCTCGCCGTCCAGCTCTTTGCCAAGAACATTGATGATGAGTCCCTGCCTAGCAGCATCCAAACCATGTCCTGCAAGCTCCTGCTGAACCTGGTAGACTGCATCCGCTCCAAGAGCGAGCAGGAGAGCGGCAACGGCAGAGATGTGCTGATGCGGATGCTGGAGGTACTGGCTCTGCGGGGGCAGAGCGGGGTGGCATCTGTCCTGTGCTAGCATAGGTGTGCAGTGATCCTGGCTCTCCTTTCCGTCAGCCAACCCTGCTTAAATGAGCTGTTTTTCTGTTCTATGTGTGGTTCTTGTCTGCTGAGGAGGGATCAGGGCACCTGCAGCTTAGGATTCCTCTGAACGCCTATGAAAGCTTTTCCATGCTGCTAGAGAGACTTGGCCTCTCTGGGGATAGCCAGTGGGTATCTAGATGAGGGATAAAAGGTGGTTCCTGAGACGAGGGTGAGTCTGGCCCTGGAGGGGATGCTTCTACCTGTACTGGGTCAAATCTGGGCCCTGCTCATCACTTTCCCAAGCCAGACTCTCCACAGTAGCACAGACGAGAGCAGAGAAAGCACCAGTATGTTTCTTTTCTTTATAACTGGCACAAAGGAGGCACTTGGAAAAGAGGACCTGTTTTGTGGGCTGGACAAGCAGCTTGCTTCAGGGATGTTTTTCATGTGAAAGGATGTTTATTGTTAATTTTTTTGTGTGTGCATGTGTATGTGTATCACTACATGCATGTGGAGGTCTGAGGACAACCTTGGCATTTATGCATTCCTTCCACCCTGCTTGGACCCTACCCCACACACCCCGTGAAGTGTGTGCCAGTCTAGCTGTCTGTGGGCTTGTGGATTCTAGCTCTGCCTTCCATTGCCTTAGGCTCATTGGTTTCACAGAGGTGTGTACTACCTCATGCCCAGCTTTATGTGGGTGCTGGGGAGTCAAAATCACTGGCAAGCTTACAAACAAGCACTTTTGAATGCTGAGCCACTTTTTAAAAACTTTAAAATAACTTTATATTGTAAGGAGAGAGAACTTTTAAAAAAAACTTTATATTGTAAGGAGAGAGAGAGAGAATATGAGAGAATGGGTATGCCAGGGCTTCTTGAATGCCAACGTGTGCTGCACTTTGTGCATTTGGCTTTATGTAGATACTGGGGAAGTGAACCCAGTCCAGCAGGCTTTACAATTTATAAGCAAGAGCTTTTAGATGCCAAGCCATCTTCTCAGCCCCCATTAACTTTTTTGTTTTGTTTTTGATTTTTTGAGGTAGGGTTTCGCTCTAGCCCAGGATGACCTGGAATTCACGATGTAGTCTCAGGGTGGCCTTGAACTCATGGTGATCCTCCTACCTCTGCCTCCCGAGTGCTGGGATTAAAGGCGTGCGCCACCACGCCCAGCCCCATTAACTTTTAATAACTATTAATAAGTTTAGTCTCCCTCCCTATTTCTCTTCTCCTTAGGTTTTTGTTCTCAAGTTCCACACCATTGCTCGCTACCAACTCTCAGCCATTTTTAAGAAGTGCAAGCCTCAGTCTGAACTAGGAGCTGTGGAAGCAGCTCTGCCTGGAGTGCCCACTGCCCCTGCTGCCCCTGGCCCAGCGCCCTCCCCAGCCCCTGTTTCCACCCCTGCCCCCCCTCCTCCACCGCCCCCAGCCCCGACCACTCCAGTGACCCCAGCTCCTGTGCCTCCCTTTGAGAAGCCAGGGGAGAAGGACAAGGAGGACAAGCAGACGTTCCAGGTCACGGACTGCCGGAGTCTGGTGAAGACCCTGGTCTGTGGCGTGAAGACCATCACGTGGGGCATCACGTCCTGTAAAGCCCCGGGTGGTAATTCTGTTCTTGCTTTGTTCAGACAAACAGCATTTTCAGTTGAGTGCAATGTCCTCGCATGAACTCGATGTGTTATTTCTTCCAGAAGCTCAGTTCATTCCCAACAAGCAGCTACAACCCAAAGAGACTCAGATCTACATAAAGCTTGTGAAGTATGCAATGCAGGCCTTGGATATTTATCAGGTAAGGAGTAGGGGTTTGCCCTTAGAGGGGCTAGTGATGGAGTGGGACTTCCAAGGCCAGTTCCTGCTTGTATGGGCGCAACCTTGCTGGGATTACAGGTGTAGACCACACCTTGTTTAGTGCTGGGAATGGAACCCAGGGCTTCATACATGCTGTACTCTAGACCCTCATGTGTGTCCTTGTGTGAGGAGAAGGGGGAGGAGTGTGGTGATAGGGGGAGGGAGACACCCAAGGTTTAAGCTTCCCTAGTCGGTGCCCTGTTGTAAGTATTATGTAGTGGAGCACATTCAGGAGCAGGTCTTCCTGTTCTAGATCCAAAGAGCAGGAAACGGATAGATGTACATTCAGGAACTTTGCTCTAATGGCTGCGGGTCTTCCTATTCTAGGTCCAGATAGCAGGAAATGGACAGACATACATTCGAGTTGCAAACTGCCAGACCGTCAGAATGAAGGAGGAGAAGGAGGTGTTAGAACACTTTGCTGGTGTCTTCACCATGATGAACCCATTAACATTTAAGGAAATCTTTCAAACTACAGTTCCTTATATGGTAGAAAGAATCTCGAAAAATTACGCTCTTCAGGTCTGTAATTCATGTTTTGTTTAAACTTTTTTGCTTATGTATTTGAATCCTCTTATATTTCATTTACTTTGAGGATTTTAAAGATGATGTTCGTAAGGATGTGTTTATAGCCAAGTTTAAGGAGATATTAGGAAATATTGGGCCTTCATTTGAAACGTCCTCAAGCCATTCAGATGCCTTGGAGCATCAGTTCCTTTCTGAGGATTAAATGTGTGTCAAGTGTAGGATCTAGGTAATGGAGGCTGAGCAGAGAATAGCAAACTAAGTACAAGAAGTGATCTGCTCAGTAGGGCTGTTGTTTATTTCATTAGTTTTCCTTTGATGGATAGTTAATTTCTTGGGGTGTCTGATAGAGGGCTGGTTTTATGTTTTGGGGACGCTTATTATGTTGTCTTAAAGCTGCTTGGGACAGGGGTTATTTTTGTCATGTTCATTTCTTATTTTCACAGATTGTTGCCAATTCTTTCTTGGCAAATCCTACTACCTCTGCTCTGTTTGCCACGATCCTGGTGGAATATCTCCTCGATCGTCTGCCAGAGATGGGCTCCAACGTGGAGCTCTCCAACTTATACCTCAAGCTGTTTAAATTGGTCTTTGGCTCGGTCTCCCTGTTTGCAGCTGAAAACGAGCAGATGCTGAAGGTGAGACCACTCAGGTCTGCGCAGGTTCCGTTGTTTTCTCCTTGGAACAGAAACTCTAGTGGCTCCCTTTTTATATGTGCAAAGTACTCTTTAGATTGACTTACAGTGTAAAAAACATTTCATGTGTCGTTAAGCAGAGTTTAGTTTATTTATCAGGTAATTTGGTATGAGGAATGCAGAACAGAGGCCTAGTGTGGTGGCATGGGCCTCTACTATCAGCACTTCTGAGGTGGAGGCAAGGAGAATTGGGAGTTCAAGGCCAGCCTGGGCTGTATAAGACCCTGGCTCAAAACAAACTCAGAGCATTATGGTTAGTGTGTTAGTATAACATTTCCAACCAACTCCTACTTTTTCAAATTCAGCTTCTCTTGGGTTGTGAGCATGCCATTTGATTTTTTTGAGATAGTCTTAGTATGTAGTCCAGGCTAGCCTTGATTCCTCAATCATGCCTGCTGTATGCTGGTATGGAAGTATTTCATTTGTGTGTGTGTGTGTATGTGTCCAGGTGTGTGCACACACATGCAGAGGCCAAAGTAGAATGTCAGGTGTCCTGTTGCTCTTCTTCATCATTTCCTAGAAATGGACTCATAAGAACGGGTTACAGGCATGGGTGCTGGGCATTGCACAAGGGTCTTTATGCTTGTGTGGCAAGTGTTGCTGCTCACTGAGCCATCTCCCATGGAAGCAGATCTCTCCTCTAGCCCAGCTCCTGTTCTTAGTTTTCAAGGGCAGGATCCCAGCCCAGCCCAGGATGACCTGGGACTCACTCAGTGATCTTCCCGGCTCAGCTTCCCAAGTGCTGGGATTAAAGGTGTGCACCATTACCAATTATGGGTGTGCTGGGACTTCTGACACCACAACAAACTCCAGACACATGTGCTATTTTGTCTGTCTTTCTTTATGTGGGTACTGGGGGATCAAATTGGACTGGCAGACTTTGCAGGTAAGTGCCTTTAACTGTTAAGCCATCTTCAAAACCTTCCCTGATTTTTTGTTTGTTTGTTTGTTTTGTTTTTCGAGGTAGGGTCTCACTCTAGCCCAGGCTGACCTGGAATTCACTATGGAGTCTCAGGGTGGCCTTGAACTCATGGTGATCCTCCTACCTCTGCCTCCCAAGTGCTGGCCTGATGTTATTTTTGATGCAAAATAATTTAGAAGAAGAAAGTCTTCATGTATCTTTCAGACCCAGTAATTGGGAGCTTGCCGTGGGACAGCTCTAGTCCCATCAGTGACCTGCTCAGGCTCTGTTTCTCCTGTGTTCTCCTGTGGCACATTTCCAGAACCTCTGTTTACTTTAAGAGTTTTCACCAGTTTTCTCTCTCTCTTAAGATTATATAAGAATAGGGATTGGGAAGATGGCTCATCAGTTAAAGGTACTTGCTTGCAAAGCATGCTGGCCCTGGCTCTCATTCCCAAGCCACCCACTAAAGGCAGATGCAGTAAGTGTTGAGAGTGTGTCTGATGTTCCTCCTCGGTGGCCAGAGGCTCTAGCACGCCCAAACACGCACATGAAAACACAGATTAAGAACAGACCTGTCTCATAGCTGGCTGTCCTTACCTGATGGAACCTCGATGGGGATTCTCATGGCAGCAGGTGGCAGAGCCAGCAGAACCCATTAGATCCTATCAGAAGCTGAGTGTCATCCCCTGTCGTGTCTAAATGTTTTCTATAGGGAAAGTGTGGGGATAGAAATAAATAAATGGACAAATGATGGTGTTAGGTGACAGATGTGTATTTTTTAGGCAACAGCTTAGTTTATTTTCAGTTACATAGTTGTTAGTTATCAATACCTCAGTGTTATTTTGTGTAATGTGAAAAGAATGTACTGTTATTTTCTTCAGTTAATATGAGTTAGCATGCAGAGTGAGGCTCTCAACACGTCATGTTCATACCTGTGCCCTAAGCTTTGTTCTCATTCATCTTCCTCCCTCTCTGCCCACCTTCCCTCACCTGTACCTCCTGGTGTCTTTCTCAGTTCTTTTAAAGATACAAAATAATGAATTCTAACCTGTGTACTCTTAAATCAGTATCTTCAAATATTTAATTTTTGCCAGTATTACTTACAAGTAGACAGGATCAAACCTAACAACAGGTTTGTTAGAATATTGGTGTATTCTTCAGGGAAAATATTCAAGGAACAAACTTCATAAATTTCTACCATGAATATACCACGAGTATCAATATTTATGAATATGCCATGGGGCTATGGAAATGGCTCAGTCCATAAAGTGCTTCCTGCCCATTTAAACGGGCTTGGATCACTGCACCTATGTAAATGCTGGGTGTGATGGTTCATGCCTGTGATCCCAGTGCTAGGAAGTTGGAGGCAGGAGGATCCCCAGGACCGAATCAGTGAGCTCCAGGTTCAGTGAGAGACCCCACCTCAAAAATAAGATGGAGAGTGACAGAGCCAGACACCTGATGCCAGCCTCTGGCCTCCACACGCATGCGTACATTACATAGGCATGCACACTGCACACACACAACGTAAATGACTACTATGCCACATATAACACATACTGCTGTCTCAGTGACAGTTTCAGTTTACTTAACAAAGACTTCATGCTATACTTTGCCTGTGACATGTCATTGCCAAGTCTGGGAGTATATAGGTTGATTAAAGTAATTTAGAAGCTCATAAAGACTTATTTTCTTTTCAATCGAAAGAACTGTGAAATACATTGCTTATCTTGGGTGCTTGTTCCCTTTCTGCTTTTGTGTCATTTGGCTGGCAGTTACCTTCCTTTTAGGCCACGTTTGTCATGTAGAGGGTTACAGGAAGCAGGCTTCTTTCATGTGGTGTGACTGTCCTGTAGAAGTGACCACGTATTCCAGCACTGCGGAGCTCAAGTCCATCCTGTGACTGCATAGTCACATAGGAGCCCACTGAGTGCTGCTTTCATAGAGCAACATATTCCTGAGAAACTAACTGAATTCAAGTAGAGGTTGGGAAGACCTCTGCAGCACCTCCTCCCGCCGTAGGGAGCAGCCATGTCTGCAGGGTGTCTGGAGGTATCTGAGCTCCTCCTGCTCTCTCTGCACAGCCTCACCTGCACAAGATCGTGAACAGCTCCATGGAGCTCGCCCAGACCGCCAAGGAGCCCTACAACTACTTCCTGCTGCTGCGCGCACTCTTCCGCTCCATCGGCGGGGGGAGCCACGATCTCCTGTATCAGGAATTCTTGCCTCTCCTCCCAAACCTCCTCCAAGGTGAGCGAGCGCATGTCCACACTTCACCTGTGCTGGGACATAGTACAGCACCAAAGCCAGGCATGGTGTGCACACCTATAATCTCAGCACTTGGGAGGTGAAGGCAGGGCAACGAGGGGTCGAAGGTCACCTTTGGCTATATAGTGAGTTTGAGGTCAGCCTGAGACCCAATCGCAAAAAAACAAACAAACATGATTTTTAAAAAGTGATTTATGCTATAAGAATATAACATAGCCTTTCAGTAATTATCTACAGCCTCCTGTTGCCCCTCCAAAAGGGACTATGACTGCAGTAAGCAGCTCTAACTCTAGAGAGTTTCATAAGGGCTCACGGCACAACAGTGACGTTGCAGAGAGTGACGTCCTTCTCCCATCTGTCCTCAGGACTGAACATGTTGCAGAGTGGCCTGCACAAGCAGCACATGAAGGACCTCTTCGTGGAGCTGTGTCTCACAGTGCCCGTGCGGCTCAGCTCTCTCCTGCCCTACCTGCCCATGTTGATGGATCCCTTGGTGTCTGCACTCAATGGGTCTCAGACGTTGGTCAGCCAGGGCCTGAGAACTCTGGAGCTGTGTGTGGACAACCTGCAGCCGGATTTCCTCTATGACCACATCCAGCCAGTGCGAGCCGAGCTCATGCAGGTACGTGCCCCTTCACCTCCATGCCAGCAGGGGGCGCTAAAGCCTCTGCCTGTGGTTTGTCGGGGATCCTGCCATCCTTGGGGTCTGCAGAATAGAGTGGAGGAATGTCACACTTGCTTTGTGTGCCCTCTGGTGTACTAAAAGACTCAATCATTGCAGTGTTGAATGGATGTTTCCTGTATTCTTCAGAGAGCTTTTTTGTGTTATGTTCTCTGTGAAGATAGGAGCTATGGGCGCTCTGTATCTGCTGTTGCTCCCGAAAGAACCTCTATCCACAAAGACTGAGGGAGATTGTGGCTGTACCCCTCCCTCCACCTCAGCTCAAGAAAAGGGATTAAAAAGGAAATTATTTCAAAGACAGGATTTTTGCTCATTAAGCTCATGTGTTAAAAGGCTTTTCTTCCATATTTTGCTGTTATTGTGACCTGTGATGTGATTGGTAGTTGTTGGAGGTGGGGCTGTCTGCTGTTGACTCCGCCCCTTTAGGGTAGGGTCTTTGACCCAACACCAGGCTTACCACAAAGGAAACTGAGTAACTCCTGAATATGAAGGTCTCTGGACAAGCTAGTTTGGAGGATTGGGTTGGGAGACCCTTTCTGCTTGTCCAGCTGACCTGGAAGGTAGGATGGGGTTCACTTTCCCTGCTGGTCACTTGGAGGATTGATAGAGTGCCTGTTTGGAGACCAGCTGCTGGTTCTAGAAGCTGAACTTGGTTTGACCTGAGTGTGAGCAACACGTGGGAAGTGGAGGTGAGGATGGGTTCTGGGGCCACTTCTTGCTGTTCCATGAGGCAGACAGCCAGCCCGCAGAGAGACGGGTTCAAGGCCACTTCTAGTCACCTCACTCTCTCAGGCCTGCCTACCCACCAGCCCAAGTCATGAGAATACTGAGCTGGGTGCACTTGACCTAGTGCTGCCCTCACCTGGCAGGGAAGCAGAAGGCCCCTCTCTGAGGACCTGACAGGGTGGAGGGAGAAAGGGGATTTAAGGACACCTTCCTAGGCGATTAAGGAAAAACCTCTTTGGACCTTCAGGGATATGAATGAAGTTAGAATTTTGCCTGGTGTAGGGAAATGTACCAAGATTTTATGTTGAGTATTACCAGACTCTTAACAAATGGTATTGTTATAGAAAGTCATTTAGGAAAAAGGACTTAGCATAAGCAATAATCTTAGAATTTAATTTAGGTTAAAAAAAATAAGGAAATTTGTGGTCTGGGACAGTTTGCTCCTGTGGTTCAGGCACCATCAGGATCCCTGCTTTCCTGTGACCCTTCTCTAGTGGGAGATTCAAAATGTATGAAGTGATTTTGGAAACCAAGTAAATAGAAGTAAAAACCTGAGAACTTGTCCTTGAACTCCTGGGCAGGAATCTGTACTACGCTTTCCCTCTGCTGCTCCTGCCTGACCTGTGCTGGCTGTGCTGCTTTTTTCACCCTCTTGCTCTGGAACCACATGTGCAGGAGAACAAACCCCCAGAGCCTGCTCTAGAACCCATGTGTGCAGGACCCCCAACCCTGAGTGCCTGCTCTAGAACCATGTGTGCAGGAGCGCCAGCCCCTAGAGCTCTAGAACCCATGTGTGCAGGAGTGTCAACCCCAGAGTCTGCTTGTTAGTAAAGAACAGACTTTCACAGACTAATGACAAGAAGAGGGACCCATGTCTGGGGAATGGAGCTGGGAGGAGCAGTAGTCGGTCTGCCTCCAGTGTTTGACTCGGATTTTGTCACGAGCTGTGTGAACTGGTTGCCTTTCGAGGCCTTCACGAAAGCACATTGGTTTTTAGGCTTTGTGGCGCACTCTACGAAATCCCGCTGACAGCATCTCCCATGTCGCCTACCGTGTGCTTGGGAAATTTGGAGGCAGTAACAGGAAGATGTTAAAGGAATCCCAGAAGCTGCACTACGTTGTGACTGAAGTTCAAGGCCCCAGCATTACTGTGGAGTTTTCTGATTGCAAAGCCTCTCTTCAGCTCCCAATGGAGAAGGTAAAATTGGGGACCTTTGAGAGCTTTGAGTTTTCATTTAAGGAAATATTCTATTTAAAATACATAGTAAGACGTGCAGGGGAGGGGATCTAAGACTCAGAGTACAGGATTTGTGTGGTGGTCTGCTTGGTTGGTGAGGTGGCTTCCATAAAGCCAGCAGCCCGTTAGAGGAGTAGGCACCGGGTCCCCTGAGCAGTTCATCCTCCCAAAAACCATGTGTGCAGGAGCTTTATTTCCAGGACCATTAAGAGTGCATCCCGATTCATGTCTGCCTGTGCTCAACCCATCACTCCAGGGTGGATTTTTCATCTCTTTCCAGATGGCCCTGTTCTTGCCTTCCTGACTCTTTTGAAATGAATTGTTATAAAAGCTTGCACAACACATGCATATGTGTGTATATAGCTGTGGGAGTGTTCTGGAGGAAAATGTTAGTGGCTTTCAAAGAAGGCCTTAAGTAAAAGCTTAAGAAATCCACCTTTCAAGTTTGAATTTAGATATAGGAAAGTGTGGTCTGTAGAAAGTTCAGGAATCTCTTTAGACCTCGATGAGTGTGCATAGGTGACACAGTCTAGTAGACCCCAGCAAACCTACCTTTTTTAATTTTTGGAGGTAGGGTCTCACTCTAGCCCACTCCTACCTGGAATTCACTGTAGTCTTAGGGTGGCCTCGAACTTACTTGTAAGCGAACAGAGAGAGATTTTGTGTGTGTGTGTGTGTCTGTGTCTGTGGTGTCTGTGCGTGTTCATGCACATGTGAGTATGGGCGCACCAGGGCCTCTTGCCACTGCAAAAAACTTCAGATGCATGGGCCACTTTGTGCATCTGGCTTTACGTGGGTACTGGGGAATTGAGCCTGGTCTGGCAGGCTTTTCAAGCAGCACCTTTAACCACTGAGCCATCTCCCTAGACCTCTACCTTAAATTTCAAGTTGCGCCTACACCTCCTTCTATCCTAATACTTGTACCACCTGTTCCAGGACTTCTGGTGGGTGGATGCCCACATTGCCCCACTGTGCTCTTGTTAAGGTGAATGCGGATTAGAAGGGTCTGCCAGTGCTCCTGGGATGGCGTCCTGGGCATGTGCTGTAGCACTCCCTGCTTTCTCTGCCATAGGCTATCGAGACCGCCCTGGACTGCCTGAAAAGCGCCAACACGGAGCCCTACTACCGGCGGCAGGCGTGGGAGGTGATCAGGTGCTTCCTGGTGGCCATGACGAGCCTGGAGGACAACAAGCATGCGCTCTACCAGCTGCTGGCGCACCCCAAGTATGTACTTGCTGCTTGCTCTCTGACAGGAAGCCCAGGGGTTTGTCAGGAGTGTTCCCTTTCCAGTTGGCGAGTTACATGTTACTTAGTGAAAAACAGGGAGCTTCAGTTTTAGGGAGAGTCTGTTTCCAGGAAATAAGGCAAATGAGTGACAGGCAGGAAGCTGTCTTCTTTTGGCCTCCGCATGCATATACAATAGGTGTACATAGTGCAAATTTGTGTGTAACACACATAAAATACAGGGTGTTGAGGTCCTCAGTAGGTGACGCTAAGTGAGGATCATTATGAAGTGTGAAAGAGGCATTCATGAAAATGCCCAGGCTCTTGGCTGAGATGGGTCCCTGTGGACATGGCAGGAGCAGGAGAGCTGGGTACTGGGCTAGGCACTACTTACTGCAGGACCTGGGTGACAGGCTCCACTTCCTTCCACTGATTATAGACTTCCTTGGTTAAAGCCAGAGGTGCTATTTACTGGGGTGTTAGGGATGTTGAAAAGCAGTTTGGGGGAAAAAGTAGGATTCAAGTGACTATTTGGGACATGAGTCACCATGCTAAAGAGTGTTATTACTAACAAGAAGACAGACACGCAGGTGCAGGTGCAGGTGGGAGAGGGAAGAGCCTGGGTGTTGAGTAGCTTCAGAGGCAGAGCTGGCAGGACACCAGGAGAAGTCAGAGGTGCTTTCTGGTCGTAGAAATGCCCATTACTTGGAGCTGTTTCTCTTTCTGCCTCTCTCTATATCTCCTTCTGTCATGTTGGGGATAAAACTAGGGAGATGCTCTACCGCTGAACTATATCCTCAGCCTTCCTTGACTGGGAGAAAATAAAGATGAAAATACTGGCCTGTTGGATTTTTTAACTTACCTTAGGCAGAACATAGCTCTGTCTCATGAACCACTGACCATCATTAATGAGCTTTACATTTGGTTCCAAATGTGGCTGAAATTAAAGCAGAGAAATGACCTCACCTGGACCAATCCAAATAAGAGATTGTGACATTGGCTCCTGGCTCAGGAGCTGGGTGTTGATGATGAATGCAATGTTGTCTTTCAGCTTCACCGAAAAGACCATACCCAATGTTATCATATCACATCGCTACAAAGCACAAGACACCCCAGCCCGAAAGACGTTTGAGCAGGCTCTGACCGGGGCATTCATGTCTGCCGTCATCAAAGACCTGCGGCCTAGTGCCCTGCCATTTGTTGCCAGCTTGATCCGCCACTACACCATGGTGGCAGTGGCCCAACAGTGTGGTGAGTGTGGGGCTGACGGGGACAGGGAGCGCTTGTTTTCCTTGTTAACTGCTGTAAAATCTGTGTCAGGACACTCAGTCACTGAAAGGAGCTGCGCCAGGAGCTGATTGGTCTGAGCTTTCCTTTTTTAAACGACTTTGATTAAGAGCTGGGTATTTCAGTGATATGTGCTATAGCAGCTTGAGTCACTACAAAGTTTTGTCTCTTTAAGTACACCCAATTTAACCTTCAGACCTTTAGCTTTTCCGGAGAAACAGGGCTGGGCATTTTGGACATGTCCCACATTGGTGAAGTTGCCTTTGTTCACATCTCCGTCGCGTACTCCTGTCTGTCCTTGACAGTTAGTTCCCTGTGCTATTTCCCCACCTGGATTGGGAGTGCACCAGCAGGGTTCCAGGGCCCTCTGTTCTCTCCTTGCCTGGAGAAGTCAGTGCGATCAGCTGATTGATTTCTCACTGCTTCTGCATAAATGCTGTCTCTTTTGGTGTTTGAGGTAGAAACTTGCTCTAGCCCAGGCTGACCTGGAATTCACTGTAGTCTCAGGGTGGCCTTGAACTCACTGTGATCCTCCTACCTCTGCCTCCTGAGTGCTGGGGTTAAAGGTGTGTGCCACCACGTCTGGCTTGTTCTTATTTTTATTATGTTCTCAACTCAAGGAAAAATGAAATCGTCCCATAGTTGAGGGTAAGAAATGTCCCTGTAAATGAGCTCTCTTCTATCTTTCCCTGCAGGTCCTTTCTTGCTGCCTTGCTACCAGGTGGGCAGCCAGCCCAGCACAGCCATGTTCCACAGTGAAGAGAATGGGTCAAAAGGAATGGATCCTTTGGTTCTTATTGATGCCATAGCTATCTGTATGGCCTATGAAGAAAAGGAGCTTTGCAAAATTGGAGAGGTGGCCTTAGCTGTGATATTTGATGTTGCAAGTATCATCCTGGGTTCAAAGGAGAGGGTAAGGAAGGGCGCTTGTACCGGGGCAGTCATTCTAGAGACTGGTAGTTTTAGGAGTGCAATAATGCCTTACAGGTTTTTTTTCCTTCTTCTCTCTAGGCATGCCAACTGCCTCTCTTTTCCTACATTGTGGAGCGGCTTTGTGCATGCTGCTATGAACAGGCCTGGTATGCAAAGCTGGGGGGCGTGGTGTCCATTAAGTTTCTTATGGAACGGCTGCCTCTCACATGGGTTCTCCAGAACCAGCAGACATTCCTCAAAGCGCTCCTTTTTGTCATGATGGACCTCACTGGAGAGGTAGGTGATGGGCTGCCTGCGGAGCAGTTGGTCTGAGACGGTTCCCGAGTGAGCACTTCTTACAGCAGGGGAGCTTTGATACTCAGTTTCTTTACAGTGCCGCTAACACAGGGGCAGCACCTAACTCCCAATATCCATCTCTGGGTACCTGAACACCTATTTGCTTTAGCTAGAGTGTTTTCAGGCTAGGGTGCCTCTGAAAGGAAGAATGCTTCTTCCTGGGTACAGCCAGTGTCCCCACAGCATGGCATTCTCTGTGATTCATCTTAGTGGAGTCTGGTGGGCATCGCCAGTTTCTCTGTTCAGTTGATAACAAGGTTGTGTCCAGGTCACATTTTCTTTTCTGAAAAACAAATTACCCACAAGGAGTTAATTTGGCACTAACACGCTAAGTGGATGGTGTGAAGTGGGTTCGAGATAGGGTCTCTCTAGCCCAGGCTGACCTGGAATTCACTATGTAGTCTCAGGGTGGCCTTGAACACATGATGATCCTCCTACAGCTGCCTCTTTTGAGTGCTGGGGTGGGTGGTCTTTTAAGGGCTAAAGTCTTCATGGAAGGCATCTGTGGCAGGCACTTGGGGGGGGTGGTTGCCTTCTAAGGTCTCACTGACCTTGCCTTTTAGGTTTCCAATGGGGCAGTTGCCATGGCAAAGACCACCCTGGAGCAGCTCCTGATGAGGTGTGCGACACCTCTGAAAGATGAGGAGAGAGCTGAAGAGATCGTGGCAGCTCAGGAGAAATCTTTTCACCATGTGACTCATGATTTAGTTCGAGAAGTCACCTCTCCAAACTCTACTGTGAGAAAGCAGGCTATGCACTCACTGCAGGTACTGGCCCAGGTCACTGGAAAAAGTGTGACCGTGATCATGGAGCCCCACAAAGAGGTGAGAGATCTGACACTGACTGCAGGGCTGTTGTTTGTTGTTACTGTTGTTGTTTTGGTTTTTTGGAGGTAGGGTCTTGCTGTAGCTCAGACTGATCTGGAATTCACTATGTAGTCTCACAGCAATCTTCCTACCTCTTGACTAGGATTAAAGGCTTTTGCCACCATGCCCAGCTTTTATTTTTATTTTCACTTGAGTTATAAAGAAACCTCAGATTATAGTTTTGTACCTATGTCACAAAGTACTATTGTGAATGATCTTTGGACCTCAGATGTGTAAATATCAATGTGTTTATTTTAACAACCATATCAATAATTTTTAGCATCAAAAGAATAGAAGGCTGTATATTCCTTATGGTAGCTTTGGTCTGATACCACTCTAGAGCCTTCAGAACTAAATGTACCTCTGTGTCTAACCACAGTCTAGTTCTAGCACATGAAGCATGTCCTCTTCCCTAATCAAAGGGCCTTTGTAATGACTGTTCCTCTCATGGTTTTCAAATTGGTTACTCTGGAGTGAGCAGTGTACCTCCTTGGCTTTCCCAGGTCCTCCAGGACATGGTTCCCCCTAAGAAACACCTGCTCCGACACCAGCCTGCCAATGCGCAGATTGGCCTGATGGAAGGCAACACGTTCTGTACCACACTGCAGCCCCGTCTCTTTACAATGGATCTCAATGTGGTGGAGCATAAAGTGTTCTACACAGAGGTAGGGGTGGTGGTGGTGCGGATGGTGTGTATGGATGACTGTGTGTTAGCCTGTTGTGTGTAAGGACTGGTCACGCAACATTTGGTGAAGGCTTGGGTAGCAACTCAGGTTACCAGATCTAGCCTGGCAAGGCATTACTCCTGCTATCTGATCAGAAAGTGGTATGATGCCCAGAGCTGTTAGCAAACTTTGTTGATTTCTTTTTTTTTTTCTATTTGTTTTGGCGGGTAAGCTTTTTTTTTTTTTTTTTTTTTTTTTTTTTT
>PVHP010027406.1:0-23885 GCA_004024765.1 Zapus hudsonius | reverse complement strand
CCCACAGCCACAGCCATTAAATCAACACAGGATTAGCCAGTGGAACAGAAACCAACGATTTTCGACACAAAGACCCCTAAGCTCACAACCTTAAAGCAAACTTATTACTCATCCACCACGACTCAGGGAACTATGCGGAAGAGGGGGCGGAAAGATTGTGAGAGCCGTGGTGGGGGAGACTATCCAGAGGTACGGACAGTAGAACCTGGCTGAATACTAGGCTATCCATGGTCCCCTGTCACAAGGACTGATCCAGACGACCCATGGAGGAGGTTATCCAGTGGAGGGGGGAGGGGAGGGGAGGGCAGTGGGGAATTGGGGATAACAACTCATTGTTTGCCCACTAAATGTTGTAACTCATTATGGACAATAAAAAAAATTTAAAAAAATTTAGGTTTGGATAATTTATTGATTCCAAACTGAGCTGAGTCCTAGGATTGTATAATCATACAGATCTGCACATCGTGGTGCATCAAGCCGGGGAATGTGTGCTGGAGAAGTTCTGCTTGTGTTCTGCCTACTTGACATCCATTCACTTTTGAGATTCTCATCTGTCTTTTAAAAACGTGCCTCCCAAATCATGTTCAGAGTGCTGCCGTGTCTGCATGTTAGGATGAATCAGTGGAAAAGAGGAAGTTCCACATTAAACAGTTGTAGGAATATATTGCTGGATGTTATATGTCTACTTCTCCTAGATTCATAAACTTACCATTTCCAAAAGAAAAGGCAATAGTTTCATTTTTGTTTTATTTAAGGTTCCCATGAACAGTGTTCTATGTGATGTTAATTTTAGAAATCTGCCTTCATTTCTATTCCAAGGATTTCTCTAGCAGGCTGGGGTCAAGGGCACTCCTGACTTTTCTCACTTCCTTCACAGTTATTTCTGTGTAGCCATGATACCACTTTACCATAGCTGCCTGTCCTCATCAGAGAAGAGGGAGGTGACTTCCACCTGGTTTAAAGCATGAATGCTTACACTTTTTTATTTTTTAATATAATGCTGAAACACGCAGTGACTCTGAAACGTACAGTTTTGTCTCTCATTTTTATATTCCTGTTTCCCTTCTTTATGCCATCTCCATGCTAGGAGTCTGCAAACCAACTTACCAAGGGGGGAAAAATCACAAAGAAACCATACCAAGAGTAAGGGAACAACTATTCCCATGTGTGTTTTATTGAATGTGGCAGTCTTAAACCTATGTTGGTTGCAAACTTTTTTTTTATTAATCTCTTTATTAGAATAATTATATATATTGCATCATGGTTGGATACAGGTGTCCTCCACAAAAAAATTGAATGTGTTCTGATTGATCGATCTCCAGCTGATGGCAGTTTGGGATTTACAGCCTCGCTGGAGCTGTGTTGTTGGGGGCCAGCTTATGGGGCTTATAAGCCAGCTTCCCATTGCCAGTATTTGGCACACCTTCCTGCCGCTGTTTGAAGTGCTGTGGTGGAGGTGATGTCCACCCCTCTGCTCATGCCATTATTTTCCCTGCCAGGATGGAGTCTCCCCTTGAGTCCATAAGCCAAATAAAACCATTCCTCCACAAGTCACTTTTGCTTGGGTTCTTTCTGTGCAGCAACTAGAAAGCTGACTACAATAGATTGTATGAGTGAATCTTGTGAAGGTGTGCCCATTTCCCTCCTTTCTGTCCCCTACCCACTGGGACCCCTCCTTGGTAGGAAGTCGGAAGGTAAGAGTTCAGGGTGAATATCCAGGATCGATGGTAATTATGAACTCTATACAAGTCATTTCTGGAAGCTTCTTTGGAAAGTAGGTTCTAGGTTCTTCATGGCACTATGCTTTCAGGGTGGAGAAGTAACAACAGAGTGCTCCTTTCTCTCATGGCATCATGCCTGCTATCTTCTTAAAAGTGTGATGCAAGAGCAGGCTAGTGTTTTATTCAAGTCTTTAAGATGGCTGAGATCATTATAATGTCAATGTTACTTAGTTCTGCTTTTACCCCTTTCAATAACGTTGAAAAAGAAGTTGGGCTGGGTGTCATGGTCTGTGCCAGCACTCAGGAGGCTGAGTTCAAGGTCAAGCCCGCTCTCTATACTCTGTTAAAAACAAGTTAACCCATCTCAACCTCTCTTCTTTAAACCTTCTGAAACTTCCATCTCATTAAGAGAGAAACCAAGTCTTTCTTAGGACCAGAAATGCCTCAAACCACACTCTTCCCATCTCATTCTCCCTCCTAACACTGCCCCTATGCGAATCCTTCGTAAAGTCACCAAACATCTCTCCACTCAGGGATTTTCCCATCTCATTTCATCTCGACAGGTAACTGAACGGGCAGGCTCTTTCTTCTTCGCCCAGTCTTTATTCAAATGCCTGCTTTCCAGGGAGTCCTTTCTTGGCCCATTCATTTTTAGTTGCTGTCCTCACATCCTGACTCATCCCTTCTTTGCTTTCCTCCGTAGCTCTCATCACTCTCTATTGTATGCCATTGGTCATGTCCATTTTCTATAGGTTTCAGAAGGTAAGTCTTGTGAAGCCAAGATATTTTTGTTTATTGCTCTATCTTCAGTGCCAGTATATTAAATATATTAAATATGGTTGCGGATCTCGCCACTAGGTGGTGCTCATAGATTACCTTTGCTTGGTTTCCATCCTAGTTCACACACAACCCCCAGCTAAACTTTCCACTCCCTAAACCGGAATCTATTTCAAAGTCAATCAAATGGTGGCTTAAATTTTATCATTGAAAACACATTTGATGTTTCATTGTGTTTAAGAGAGCCACACAGTTTTCCTCTGTTGGGACCTAGGGCTTTGGGACAGCTCTCAGGGGTTATAGTGATAAAACACTAAGAAAGGATGTTAATCTGTTCTGGGAGGATAGTCTCTCCATTCTCACCTCCCACCCCAGCACCAAAGGAGTCATCCTGAGACCTGGGATGTGTGTGGCTGGAAAGGACTTTGGGAGAAGGAGACAACAGCATAGTAGCTCAGAACAAAGTGGAAGAGATGAACGTAGAAAATTATGGTCTTAACAATGTGCCAAGAGCAGGGCTTTACAAGCCTAAGGTATTCCAAGTGACATGTGTCTCTTGAGGAGCCCGAAGCCTGAAGCACTTACACAATCTGCCAAAAGACTGGTTGGGGAGGTGGAGGAGCCTGGGTACTGCTGTCTGAATGCAGAAGTCACACTAACCCTTGCCAACAGAGGAGGACAGTCTATTTAAAAGCCTGACAAGTAAAGAGCTACAGACAGGGGACAGGGAAAGGTCGTGATCTGTTCTCATGGCTAAATCTGCAAGTGAGAAGGGGAGTGGAAAGGGTTCAAAAATTGACTAATATCCTAGTGGGGGATGCAACATAGGCATCATGCAAAATTGAAGATGAGCCAGTAGGTGTGTAGGATGTTATGATCAACCTAGTGCTCTGGTTACTTTGGTGGAAAAACCTAGAATGAACACTTGACTGTCCTATAACTAGGATGCCAGCATAGTGATTGCTGCTTGAAGTAGAATTATATTGAGTCTGATAGAAATAGCATCAGAAATAAGCATATTCATGCTCTTCTCTGATGAGATAGGAAATACAGTTAGATGTTCTGAGCTTGGGAAAGATGCCGAGGAGGTCTCAACCTCCGTCTCTTGTTCTGTGCATTATTTAATCATTTATTTAAGGTTAATACGTGTGGCAGGATCTGTTCTTGGTACTAAATATATCAAGCAGTAAAGATAAAGGAAAAGCCCCTCCTCCCGTCTTCTTAAGAAGAGAAAAAATAAAACATGTGTATGTTTTGATTATACAGCATCTTAGAAGATGGTGAATGTTATGGGGAAATGAAATGCGTCAGGGGTATTGGAAGCTGATGGCGATAGGAGGGCTACAAAATGATGAGAACAGACATGCTGAGAAGGTGACATCTGAGCCTAGCTGTGACAAAAGTGTCTATCCAGTGTTTGTGGTGGTATGTATAAGAGCATGGGGTGGCATGTGATTCCACATGGAGTAAGACTTTTAGAATGTGGTTCAACTCCATCTTTCACTCTGAGGCTGGTGAGCATGGATGGATGCTGTCCAAAACCCCTCAAGGAAAGATGAGATGCCCTGCCGTGGGGACTGGATTTGGCAGGCCTGCTCCAGTTATTACCACTTTTAAGGTTTATCTCAGTGGCAGAACTGTCTCTGTTGGTATTCTGTCTTCCCAGGACAGCTCGAACCAGCAGCTAAGTAAGCTGCATGTGTATGTGTAAGGTCTGGGCATTTCAGTCCTTTGAGGTCACTGTGACAGGTCACACTGGTGTGAGAGTGCATGTCTGTTGATAAAGGCTTTATTGAATTTTATTGAAGGCTGACTTCTTCCCAGCGTAAGCCTGCCTCTTTTACTTTTCCTTGACAGGGGTTTATTTCTAGTGATCACTTTATTTTTTATGAGCTATGGTCTCACTCTAGCCCAGGCTGACCTGGGATTCAGTGCAGCCCTAGGCTGGTCTTGAACTCACTGTGATCTTTCTAACTCTGTCTACCGACTGCTGGGATTAAGGATATACACCCCCATGCTTGGCTTCTTGTGAATATCTTGAACCCAAAACTGTTTCCACATCTGCTTCCAGAGAGTCAAAATGATGAAATATATATATATATATATATTCATATATATATGAACAAGTAGATGGCATCATTTTGGGGATTGCCTCTTTTATTCTATTACTCCCTTTATTTTAGGACAGGGCTGAGAGAATAAATATACAAACAATTAATATCAGCACACTATTGGAAACATTTGTCCCTATATTTAATCCCAAGGAATCTCTGTTATCTGACTACAGTCCTTAAGATCATAGAATTAGGAACAAGAGGTACTGGGTTAGAATTCTATTTACTGGTGATCTGACCTACTGAGGACAAAAATCTATCTGTGATGCAAGGTCTTCATCTACAGGAAGTCTTATAAATGAATTTGTGTTTGCCAAACTCTTAAACTGTGTTTGACACATAATAAGTATTGAACTAGATTAGATAAAAATCGAATATGAAGAGAGGCATCTTGTATCTAGATTACACTCCTTTGCACCATCCAGTGTGTTAGAATTTCTCAGCTATTGGGCTTGTGAGGAGAAGAGGAGATTAAATAAGGACAGGTTTCAGCTCAGTACAGGATTAGCAGCGATGTGTTGGATGAACTGAAGCTAGGCATCTAATCCCCATAGAACATCTGAATCTTATGCAGGCTGATTTTAAAGGAGGCATAAAAACAAATGTTCCCTGCATGGCATGAGACCGAGATTCACTCTTTCCTCAAAAATCACTATAATATAGTTCATATGCCAAAGTGCATGGGTCCCTTCATATGTAGGGCTGATATCTTGGATTGTCGCACTGACCATTTGGTATTTATATACCTAAACAAGGCACTGAATGAGAGCCCATCTAAAGATGGATGTTTTGCTGATTTGAAAGGTAATGACAGTGACAAATGGGACCTCCCAGTGGACCATAGTGAGGGTTTAGCAGCAGGAAATTGCATCGGCTCAGTGATTAAGGCAACATCAGCAGTTGGAAGACAGAAGCCGGGCAGGTGGCCTTGGTCTTGCTGCTGCCTCATCTGATCCGTCTCTCATGGTGATGAGTCTGAGATGCGTCTGCCTAGCCTGCAAACACGATCCTCCCCTAGTTCCTTTTTTGCTTCCCTGAGGATAAATGAGCAACAAGAAATTTGGAACATCCAGATTATTCAATGTCAGAGCTATCGCCCAAGCAGCACGCCCACTCTCCTTGGATGTTGAATGCAAGTTAAAATCGCCTCTGGCAAAAGGTTTTGTGAAGGTCTTACTCATTCATTTTAATTCAAGCAAAATTAATGAGCACCTACTATGTACCGGGCACTAGGCTCAATGCCAGGGATACAAAGATGAATGAGATAATTTCTTGTCTTCAAGGAAGTCACAGTCGAATGGAAGAGTCAGCTAAGTGAAAGCAATGGTTCTTCCATCTTTTTCAGTCTCTGGGATTGCCAAAGCCCTGAACATCATGAATGTTATCGGAGAAACTGAGAAAACACTTAATCCAGCAAGTTGGTTGATTGATGTTCTTATTTAACTATCCCACGGAGTACTAGGTGAGCAATTTATTTCAAAAGGTTCAGCCTCAGCAAGAGAGAAATATTAAACAAGAATATCAAAGAACAACATTTTCACTATTGAGTGGTACCTTGTGGGACTCTGAATCTTGTTTCTGAGATCGTGGATTGATAAGGAAAGAGAGCACTAACGGCCTCCACAGGGAAATCAGCAGTTGAGACCCGAGAGGATCAGGTTGAAAAGAGGCGGCAGTATTATTGTAGTTCTCACCTGCATCTAGAAAGATCTCGTCAATTTCCTAACAAGATTCTCTTGAGCGAAAAGAATTCAGAACATGAATTCCAAAGCTGAAAATGTGTGGTCCACATTATCCACATTACTGTACTCACATTCCAGCCAAAGATTACTTGTTTCAAAACATAAAAAATAAAATCCGGGCAGGAGTGATGGCTCAGCAGTTCAGTGCACTTCCTATGCAAGCCTAAGGGACTAAAGGGGCCTGAGACTGTGGGAGTTTGAATCTCTGGGATTCTTGTGAACAGTTGCATCTTCATAATCTAGTCCTGTGGGTTGTGGAGACCAGCAAATGTTGGAATCAGTGAAAGACTCCATTGCAAAGGCAAACAGACAGGTGAGTGAAGGAGGCGACACCTGATATTCTCCAGCTGATGCTCTTGGGGGCATGTGCATACACCACACACACACCACCACCACCACCACCACCACCACACACACACACACACACACACACACACACACACACACACACACACCACCACCACCACCACCACCACCACCACCGCCACACAACTGAACATACAAAAATAAAATACAATAAAAACTTATTGGGATATATTTATAGAAATAGTACACAAATATTACATGCACAGCTTCATAACTTTAAACATATTGCTTCACTCATAAAACCACCCACCATTCTATCATGATTTGGAATATTCTTTAAGTACCTAGAGGGTTTCTTTGGGTCCACTTCCCCTAGACTCTCGCATGTCCGTTTTTGCTCCTAGGCGTTCTGTCTAGGAGAGCGTCCTTTCGCTCGTGTTGGAAGTTCTTGAACCCGTGAGCATCTGACTGACTCCTGTATAGCTTCCCTTGTGAAGTGAATGCTCAGGCTTTTTTGTTCAGTTTTTTTGGACTTTTTCTTACTGATTTATAAAAGTTCTTTAGATGCCCTATCTACAAGACTCCTGTTTTAATCTATTTTTTCCCTCTAAGTAGGTCATTTGGTTTCTGAGTCCTCTCTTCTCTTTCATTCCTTTTCCCATAGATTTCCAAAAACCTTCAAACTTCAGTTCTCCTATTGGTTTTTTTAGCTTTGTGGGACTAAAATTTGTATCCACAAAAGGGAGCCATACTGAGTGAAAAATCCCTTGTTACATTATCCCCTACCTATTTATCTTTTAAAAAGAAATAAGGGTAAGAGAAGACCTGGTGAGGGAATTTCAGCAATTAGCAAGCTGGGAGGAGTTCTCAAGGAATATTGATAAACAAGAATAGTCAATGAAAGTTCTTTGCAATCCTTCAATCCAGCTGCTATTTCTTAAAGTTCGCCTTGAATTTCGGACAATTATCCCTGAGACTTGTTGGAAAAAGAAATTATTCCTCAACAAATGACTACTTCATTTACACAAAGAGAGATGGAGGAGTGCAGTGCTATATTGTGGATCGCTGGTTTCAGAACATTTCAAATGACTGACCATTAGTGGCTTGCTGCCAGCCATGTGCTGAACGTTCGAGGGAGGGTGTCATCCTACAGACTGCTGCAGAGATTGCAATAGTAATTAGGCAGAAATTACAAAGCTTGCTTAAGAAGTTAGTGAGTAATCTTAAATTGGAAAGTAGAGTTATACACACCTTATAGGCACGAGGGTGATTTAGTATGCTGTTGAAAATACTTAGTAAAAGTAGGAGATCAATTTGTATGATGAGAAACAGATTTCTAAATTAGTGGAAAAGAGGTAGGGGGAATGCTCAGTGGGGAAGAGTGGTTTAGCCTGAAGGAACCTGAAATCTATCACCCCCCCCCCAAAGCTGGATGTGGACATGTCTAGAACCTCAGCTCTCTGGGAAGCAGAAACAGGAGAATTGGTAGGGCTGGCTGAGGAGCCAGTCTGACCCCAAATGGCAATTCCAAGTTCAGTCAGATACTCTGTCTAAAGGAAGCAATGTGGAAGAGCCAGAGAGGACACCTGAAGCCTTCTTTGGCTTCTGCACATGTGCACATGGGGTGTGTGCATGTGCACACATGTGTGAATAAACTCTCCACACATACACCACATACATATCACATCACACACACAAACACACACACACATGTGGAAAGGTGGAGTAGAGTCTGTCTAACTAGACCCAACAATGTCAGCTTATGTGTCTCAGATTATATTTAAGAAAACATGGTTCTGGCCTGTTCAACCTAAACCACCAGATTAGTTAACTCTAACTCAAAAGCCAGGTCTCAGACTTGTCAAGTCTAGTCTCCTTCTGCCATAATTTTCCTCTCAAAGCATTTATTAGTCACTTTCTATCAACCAGATGCTGAGACAGATAATTATCATGTAACTTTCTAAATTCTTCACAGTATTTATTAATTAGCATAACGTGGAGAAAGGTTACATTGATACACATATCTATTTATTAAGTACTGACTGGGGGTATGCCTCATGCCAGGCATTTTGCTAGATCTGAGGATACAAGATCAAGAAAGACATGTTTCTGCATGCATGGAACTGGCAGCAAAGAGGGGATGATAGGAAATGACCTGAAACTGTCTGGAAAGATTCATTAAGGTACATTTCATGTAAATAAGTGAAGAAAGTCATTCCTACTAGAGGCACCTATAGGTAGAAGTTTAGAGTTTTGAAAGAGGCAAATTGTAGACTGTGGCCAGAAGCACCTAGAGTATATTTGGTGAGAAGCCAGGAAAGTAGATTCTTATAACAATATTGCTGCTAATATCTTCCACCACTGCTGGACTAGCTAGACCTCCCTCCCTCCCTCTCTCCTCTCTCTCTCCTACTCTCTCTCTCTCATACCTTTCTTCTGTGCATGGTACTGGTGAACCCTGAGAGAACTCATACAGAGATGAATATTAAGAGATCACCATAACAAAATGTAGGAGTTCAAACTGTACCAAGGTGAGAGAAGCTGAGAGGTGAATTCAAATAAGAAAAGCTCCTCATGTGTTACAAAAAATAATATAATATAATATAATATAATATAATATAATATAATATAATATAATATAATATAAAAATAATATAATAAAAATAAAATCATCTAAATTAAAAGGAAAGATCAGGGTTCAGGGTGCAACTTGGCTCCATAACACTGGAAGATAAGATTTTGAACTCTGTGATAATAGAGCTTTCCCATCCCTTTCTCCAAGGTTCAGAGACTCATTGAATATGCTAGAGCTATTCGTTTACACCAAGAAGAATAGACAAAAGACAATCTTACGGAAGTGACAAAAAATGGAGTCTGAGTTTCCAGTTGATCATTTTCTAGCCAAATAGCCTTTGGTTAGGTTGAAAATATTCAGTTTGGGGTCAGATTAAGATATAACCTCTTAACGTACCTTTCAGAAGCACTGAGTATATATTTGTCAGCTTTTTCAGTAGTGACAAACAGCCCTTAACCTTCAGTGGCTGATGCAAGCACACATGGCCTTAAGTGTTGCTGGCTGGCTGTGGTTTTGCTCAGCTGTTTTTGGCTCTCTGGGATTAAGCTTCTGCATGTCGTTTGGATCCTGGTCTGTTCCTTGTATCCTTTAATTCTGGAACTCAGGCAGAAGGAGCAGCTGGGACCTAGAAACACCTTCTTCATGGTGGACAGAAGAATCTTAAGTGCATGGCAGGAAGTTGCAAGGCCTCTAACAGGATAGGAGGTGAAGTCAACATCACTGGAATTCTGTTCCCAAGACAAGTCAAACATCGAACCCTACCTGAGCTGAGAAGTACAGAGCATCCTGTGTATTGTGCATTTCTGGATCCAACCAAGCATGATTGAAACTTTTAGAAAGAAAAATATCTGGTCTATATAGTATGTATACAGACTTTTTTCTTATTCACTGAATTAGGTAGCAGAATAATTATTTATGTGTTGTTTACATTGCATTAGGTATTATAAGTGATCTAGAGAGGATTGCTTTGAAGTTTTGAAGGTTGAATTGAGGCACTCACACCTACTCTCAGTGAACTATTATCTTCAACCCTCTTTCACGTCTTTATTTTTGGGACAAGATCTCACTAAGTTGCCCAGGGCAGCCTTGAGATCATTATATAGCCCAGGCAGGCCTGAACATTCTGCTCTCCTGTTTCAGAGTCATTAGGATTACAGTTCTTTGCTATCTTGTATAAGGATGATTGAAAGCTCACAGGAGGATGTTTATAGGTTCTATGTAAGTACCACACCATCTTCTATAAGGATTGGTCATCCTTACACAGTGGTACCCACAGAGGGACCCTGGAATCTGTGAAGAGTGAAGGATGGCTATAGGCTTCTTTCCATTGGACAAGGGAAGTAGTGTGTGTTTGCCAAACAATATTACACACTAGGAAATGTAAATATATGTGTTTTGTGAGAATTTCAACAGATTAACTAAAATATCTCTCAGAACTATGATGGGAAGCTACCAGGGAACATTGCACTTCATAAACAAAGGATATTTTAAAGGATAGCCTTTTATGCTACTTGTTGGTATTCAAAGTGGATACACACCGGTGATCTAATATACTCCATTTGGAGTAAGATTGTTGTGAGAGAAGATAAATAATTTGGAAGCATTCAAATATTCCCACAGGACAGATTAGTGTGACCCATATTTCTTTAAATATAGGACATTTGGGGGGCCCTTGGAAAGTGTTGAGTGTTTTCCAGTGTAGACACATGCAATTACTATGTTACTGACAGGCTTTATATTTTATTTGGTTGAGCAGTGTGTGTTCCTTACAAGTGAGTTCACCGTGAAAATCCAGGTACTCTAAGGCCATGATTTCTATTCCACCTAACAGCAGTAGTCATTTTCCCTGCATGGGGGAAGAGTATAGATCAGTCTTTACAATAGGACTGTAAATACGGTTCTGGCCAAAGCATGAACTTGTGAGTTAAACTTGGTTAAATGGATTAAACCCAGAAAAGCTTAAAACACAGTGCATTTTGTCTGAATGTTTAACAGTGTAGGGCTTTCTATAGCACAGCAGAAGCATTGTAATTCTTTGTTCCTTCTTGTACTTGTATGCTTGGTGCTGGGTTAGGTGTTGTTCTTGGTGCACAGCGGCAATCATTTTAGATTACTATGCACACTTCTGCAGCTTCAGGGAACACTACTTAAAACTGAGCCACTGAGCAACTTCAATAGATTTACAGATCACAACGAACCTCTCTAATTAACAAATATCACTATATCCCATGCCTAGAGAGAATGGAGATTTAGCACAAAGCAGTCTGTTACATGCATCAGATTAGCTGTTTCCAAAAACAGTTGTAAAACATTTCTATAGAAAGCTACTGCATCCTATTGAATGGCTAGAGTAAAAACAAGAATAGATATGTGGTTTATCTTATGAAAGAAATTAAAATCCTCATTACTAAATTACTGCAAGATCACCGAGGTCAGTTGTTTCTTTCCTTGATGCCTCTTTCTATTTGGGTCTTGGTTTTTCTAGTAGTTAGAATCTTTTTAGATGAAATTAATGAAACTCCTCATTCAGCATGTGAGAAAAAAGTTTTTTCATATGTGCACATAACAGGTGGTCTTGAGGTAGGGTGCTCCAGTTACAGGGCACTGGGGTTCTAGTTTTCTGTTATTCTCATGTTGTCCTTATTTTAGGCAGGCTTCATTTCAGTTCATTAAAGTGATAACATCAGGGTCTGGAGAGATGGCCTGGCAGTTAAGGAGCTTGCCTGCAAAGCCAAACAGGCAGAGTTTGATTCCATAGCACCCACATGAAGCCAGATGCACAAAGAGGCACACGCATCTGGAATCCTTTTGCAGCTGCTGGAGGCCATGGAAGGTTCATTCTCTTGTCCGTCTCTCTTCTCTCTCTACTTGCAAATAAATGTGGTTACTTTCAACAATCAAGTAAGTATGCCTCCTTGATCATACCTGGAAGAAAATAATTCTTTTCAAACGAACCAGGGTCTTTATTTGTTTTCAAAGATTTCTTCTTTCTTGCTACACACTGAAAAGGATTTAACTGCAAACATGGTCCTTAGGCTGGAGGTTACATTTCCTTGTGTATTTAGAAGTAACTGAAGTGCTTGCTATGAAATGTGGAAGAAGTTTGGTGAGGAAAAGGGAAGAATAATAAAATCAAAGAAACCACATTTTCTTGGCGCAAATTACCTTACTAGTCTGCATCTCACATAAGACAATGATAATTTTTATTTAAAATGTTTTAAATGAATTATGAATTTTACTATATCAACATATAGCATATTGATCATATTCCCATTGGATAATACTCTTATATCCTTTCTTCTGTGTCCCCATTCCACTGAGGGCCCTCCTCAGGGTTGCTATTCACTGTGGGGGTCATGAATGCACTGGTCAGTCTCTGTGGGTCTAGGGTACAATGCTTCAGGATACTCATTTCCACGCTATGACTGTTACAATCTTTCTGCCTCCTCTTCCACAATGTTGCAATGTTCCCCAAGCCTTGTCTGATATATTATCATTCTCCTTTGGTCTTAAGCTCTCTGCCATCTCTGATTTTTTTTTTTTTTTTGCTTCGATGAGGTTTGAGTCTCTTCAGTGTCTATTAAAATTTTTGAGTAAGGTTTTTTTGAATGCTTACCTTTTCTAGCAGAGGTAGAATGAAGTCCACTTTGTAGCCTCTCCAATCATTTTAAGTCAGGAGCTCCTCCCTGAATCTGGAATGACATGCAAAGGTACCCATGAAGAGGTTTGATTGGCTAAAGTTGAGGTTTCTAAACAGTTACTGTAAAAAGGATGGGATCTCAGTGGTTGGTTGAAATGAATAAAGACCTGCTCCTGGGTCGGGATCCATGAGGGTCAGCAGAGACTGGGTCATGCTGAAGGTTTTGTAGGAGAATAGGAGGGAGTTATGAATAATGCTCTTTAGAATTTTGTTACACGCTGAAATAAAAGCCAATTAATTCAGTATACGCCGAATTGCTTGGGCTGAAGTACATAATATAAAATGTAGGAGTTACTTCAGATTTGACATGTTTTATTTTATTTTCATCTGTGAATGAATGTGTGTTTGCATGTAGGTGTTGAGGGAATGCTTCTGTGGGAAGGATAGATAAGGATTTCCTTCCTCTAGGGCTTGTCAGTCAAAATGGGGTGCTTGGTTTGTTCCCTGAAGATTAATAAGATTTATTTCCACCAGACTTCAGGAATATAAGCAAATTATTTCCCACAGTTCCATAGCCCAATAACAAAGCAGTTTAGCAGCCCAAGAACTTTTCAACTCTCACTGATGTGTTAATCCTCTGAGAAGTACTTCTTTCTGAGGATACTTGGAGAAATGGGAGGATGTGTTTTACAGTTTTACCAGACATTATCATCAGCTATATTGGTGAAAATACCTTCAACAATTCTCTTGGGTGATTTGTTTCCCTGACCAAGACATGAACATTTGCCAAACTCATAGGAGATAAAACTGAAGAACTGAAGATAATCTCCAAAGAAACAAAACACACCAAAATGGTAATAAGCCATGCATTAAAATTTTGGGGTAACTAGAATCCAAGAAAGCTCTTAACTGTACTAAAATAAGGAGTGGGCTCCAGGATGTGACAGATGATGTCAAAATCCTTCCTTCTCCGCTCATCTTGTGAATTGGGAAAATAACTTGTCTCTGTGTGTCTCTTTCTTCTTTCTGTCAAGGCAATTGTGATAGTACCTACCTTGCTGGTAGCTAGGGGTTTTAATGAGGAAACATACAAGGTATTTTACAATGACTTATTTAATAGGAAAGCTATTATCACAAAGTGACTGCTGGTCACATAGGTTCTAATCTCTTTCAGCAGTTCATTTTGAAGGACAAATGACAGAGGAATTATATTTTCTCATAAAGTATGGACTGAACTAGATACTATACCTCAGCAACATTAATAGAGCCCTTATACCAGATTTGATACACACACACACACACACACACACACACACACACACACACTTTGACATCTCATTTCTGAGCAGATAAGTATCAATTACCCTATAATTAATGGGGCTTCGATGACAGACATTGGAGGACACTCTGTTAATACACCAGTTAATTTCAGTCCAATGTAAGGGAACACTCCATAAAGACACCTTTCTAAAAGAATTCATTATGTTCACAGTAGTGGGGAGTTCTGTTTCACAGAAGGTCTTCAAGGAGAGTATGATAATCACCCAGTACTGATGAGATTGAGGGGTTCACATGAAGACCAGGCAACCATGTACATACACATGGACTTCATTAACAATTTGATCATTAACAAGCTATTATAGTTCTTCACCTTGGGAATTGTCAATGACAGTCAGAATATATCATTCCGTGGAAAAGTCAGCCATTAACACTCCTCATTCAAAGACAAAGCTTAATCACCCCAAAGCTTAGTTATTGAAGCATTCATTGAAAAGGACCATAATATGACAGTAAAAAGCAAATAAAAATTGATGAGGCCAAGTGAAAGGTAAATACAGACCTTTTGGAGAGAATTAAAAAATCATTCATGGACTTACCTTTACTCACTGCAAAAACAAGGCAATTACAACGCTTTTGACTTTTTAATTATACTGTTGCCACATATTTTAACTTTAATGTTTTGAAGAGTCTTGGATGAAATTGTTTTAATTGAGGCCAACTCAATTTTTGGTTATTATTTTTAATTGGGTAGAATTTTCCCTTAATGCAATTTTGTTGAAGGCTTCAAAACATCTCAAAGAAAAGGCAGCGCTGTATGCAATGAACAGTTATTTATACAACTCTATTTTCTCATTGAGTGAACTTTGCGACAACAAATCCAGCACAGGAAGGGAGCTAATGTTCCTTGGGCTGTGACTCAGTTCTAGGTGCCTGCACACATAGTCTCATTGGATTTCTAAGCAACTCAGTAAGATAGGTACTTAATACATCATACATTCTGAAACTGTCTGAAGTTCAGAAACATACATATCTTGGGTGTAGTCACTAGTCCAGTCCATACTAGAGTCAATAGCTTTAAAAAAGTAATTTATTTATTTGTTTATTTACTTGCAATCAGAGAGAGATAGAAGAGAGAATGAGCGTGCCAGGACCTCCAGCCACTGCAAACAAACTCCAGATACATGGGCCCCTTTGTCCTCTGGCTTCCCACTAGAGTCAAAATTTTGACTCATGCTTAAATCTAATAGAAACTACCTCTGTTGCTCTAGGGTGGATTCCTGACTTGGAAAAAAGGGAAATAAGTGACCATGAAGGGAGGAATGAGGGGACTGAGGTGAGTCAAGTAAGGCAGACATGGGGGGGAAGGTGCATATTTTGCCTGAAGATATTTAAATTCAACTCATGAAAAACAGTCATTTCATTAGGTAAACAAACTTGTCTCCTGGCCCTCCTAGGCAGGCATGCTTCAAATCCTTTTATATTCTCATGCTATTATAATTCACACACATGATTTGAGAAAACACCGTTAAGATGAGTTTGTTTTTCTCTCCCCTGACTCCCCTGAAGATTTATTTCATGGAAGATGCTTTCTTCTTCCTCAGGATGAAAACATAGGCAACTTCAGTGGACATTTTTGCTAACACTTAAGTAAAAGACAGAGCTTAGAGATCGCTCAGCTGGTAATTGCTTGCCATGTGAGCATGAGGACCTTGGCTTTATTCCGAGAAGCTATGTTGGACGTTGTGGTACAGGCTTGCAATCCCAGCAATGGGGAGATGGATTCAGGAGAATCTTTGACGATGGCTGGCAAGCCAGACTAGCCTTATCAAAGAGCTCCAGGACAATAAGCATCTTTGTCTCAACCAAGGAGGAATAGCATGCTTCGGGAACAACACTGTGTCCTGTGACCCTCACCTATGTGCACACCCACATTAGTACACACACACACACACACACACACACACACACACACACACACACACACACATTAAAATGATACACCCTGGATCAATTCCTGTCAGTTTCAGTCTAGAAATTTGTCTTTAGTCATTCACAAATCAAGATTTCAATGTTGATTTGTTATCTTCACCCTCTCTCTTGGGAGGTGAGGTCACAGCCCTTGTCTTGTTTCTTCATCTTTCCCTGCAGCTCACAGCTTCTTGATTGATAGGCTCAGCAGGGAAACACATGAAAGAGAAAAGAGAGCTGAGGGAGAAAGGGGAGTAATAAAGCTCTTGTGTGGAGTGCGTTGTTGCGAGCTGGCTCAGGCAGGCAGTGCAGGTTCACCCTAGGGTGCTTTGAAAGCTTCTTCAGCAATTTCGATCACCCTGGACTCTCTAAGCTACAGTGGGCTTGGGGAGGAGGGGGTGCTGATCCAGCTCAGGAGATATTTTAGATGTCAGCTGTGGCGTTTGGGAGTTCTGAGCTCCACCTCTAGGTTTTGGTTTTTGGGTCTTTTTCTGTTTGCTGATTCTAACTGATGCTTACTTCGCATAGGGGCATAATTCTCCATAGCAGCGCAGTCACATGGAAACGCTTTCATGTCCTTTCCTCTGACAACTTCTGGGGTTCCAGGGAGCAGTCACCCTTCTGGATCCCTCAATAATGTAGTCACACCTCTCCCTCTGCGTTTCCCAGGTAGGAGTCAGTTTCCATGCCATTCTGCCTTTGGATATAGAGAAAAAACCCCACACATGCAAGGCTCTCTTGGAAGCTCACTGAAACTTTCCATCCTAATCCTTCTTACCAGAGTAGGGTAAAGGAGCAGAGAAGGCAGGGGTGAGGGGCCAAGATCATGGTGCTGTCTGAAGTACACATTCTTTCCTTGACGTCCTTCACATAGCTCTTAACCTGGCGGAGTGGTACCAGTTTCCACCATTTTCTCTGGAAATTCTGCATTTTGGTCAGGCACAGACTGCATGTTGGTGTTTCAGATGAAGCATCAATCTTCACGAAATGTAACACTCAACCATCACTTGCTCTGTGGTTAAATTAGCACTGTAAGAGACAGCAGCTCAGCATGTCTGGTTTAGGGTTAGTCAGAACCTTTGAACACAACATCTAGTACGGGTTCAGCAAAGGCCTTTGGATGGAATTTATGAAAGCTATAAACTTCCTGGAATGATTTGAACGATTCAGATACATGTGCACCTGTTTACACTTTTTTTAGGTGGGAGTATAATTGCAAATATATTATTGATCTCTAAGGAATAAATCAGATTTTCTTTTGTCCATATAAAAGTATCTTTTTCTGAGAATGTAGCCATATGTGAATACATAAGGAACCATCCAGTTTACTCAAGTTATGCTTTCCGTGGTGAAGTCAAGAAAACTGGATGTCCATGATCTCCAACCTCTCTTCATTTTCTCCTGTAAGCCATATAAGTTTTGGTTATATGATAGTCAACATTGAAATAGCTCTTAAATAATTTCCATCAGTTTCTTTCTCAGTGTGCTTAGAAAAAAAATCTTATATACCTTCCCAGACAACATGATGGAAATAGAATTGGAAGAGTTAAATCTTATTTTATGAAAAATGCCATTTCCCCCCTGTGGATGCATTTCTAGTTAGATACACTCCTTGGTTTATTTTATTTTATTCATAAAGTGATACTAAAGAAATTACAATTATAGAATTTTTAATGCAGTTTAGAGTTGGAACGATGAAGGCAGCAAAAATAGAATTAGGAATCAAGCAATGGAGCAGTTAAGATGTTCTAATTAAAGTTATCATTGTAAATTGAATGTATGAAGATAACTTAAATTTTTTCTCATCTGGGCATTTTTGTTCTGTACTTTATTATTTCATGTCTTACTGAATCTATCATGAGTCCTAAACAATTGACATCTTACTGAATCTATGCAGAAGCCCAAATTGACAAGATCTTTAATAAAGCTTTTTTTCAATACCAGTAATCAAAAAGGTATTATTTTATCTGCCTTTTTCTCTGCTGACACTTCAAACCAGCTTCCTCTATTACGATGAATCTTCCCCTGGAATCTATTAACCTGAAATAAATCCTTTCCTACCATAAGCTGCTTTTGGTTGGGTGCTCGCCTAAGAAATGAGACAGTAACTGCAACAGAGGGTAATCCAGTTCTGGCACTGGAACTTACCAGCCAGAGCCTATGGTTTTAGGGTTAAGTTTTCTCCAGCTGCTAGAGGGAAGTTTTGCCCAGACAATTCCCTGCTCCCTATTAAGAGTCATATTTTTAAAATATTTTTTATTTATTCATTTTAAAGGAGAGAGAGAGAGAAAGAGAGAGAGAGAGTGTGAGAGAGAGAGAGAGAGAGAGAGAGAGAGAGAGAGAGAGAGAGAACGAGCACCAGGGCCACCACCTTGTGGGTCTGGCTTATGTGGGTACTGGGGAATTGAACCTGGGGCCTTAGGCACTAGAGACAAGTGCCTCAACCACTGAGCCATCTCTCCAGCCCCTAAGAGTCATATTTTTAATAACCTAAAGAGGTGGAAGGTTTCTATGGTACTTGTTCATGCAATCATTAGTTTTGTGTAATTCCCCTCCCACCCTCTCTTAGCTGTGTTCCCATCATGGCTTCTCATAGTCAGCCACACGCTGCTGGGATGAATCTGCAAACCAGGCACAGTTTTGGGAGGAAAGGAGTTATTGAAGCTACAGATCCAGGGAAAGTTCCATAATGGAAAAAGAGGCTGGTCCCGGTTCACAGGTCCAAGCAGAGAGAGCAAAACCCATCACCAACACCACACACACACACTAACAAAACAGCAAAAAGGCAGTGGTAGAAGAGATATTTTTCTCTCCCTTTATATAGCCTTAGGGTTGGGTCTTGCAACCCTATCCTAGATGTGTTGGCTTCCATAGTCTCTGGAATTTCCTTCTTGCATTGCTCACACTGGAAGGGATTTCATTTCTAGCTCCCCTGAGCTTCCTCACATCCTGCCTCCTTCTGAAAGGCTGCCTTCCTGTAATCATCCTCAGAGACCCACCCAACATAATTAAAAAGATCAAGTTGACAATGAAACCTAACCATCACATGGCCCTTCTACTCCCAGTATTCTGTCCCTCCACTTGCTTGTCAAATATCTCCTCCTCTCATCCCCCCCCCAGCATCCCCTTGTTTCCGCTCTCTCCTAATCTCATTCTAGTTCCTTGCCAGCACTGTTGATGTTTACTACAATTTTCTAACAAATCAAGCTGTCCCATGTTAGGAGCTGCATATGAGTGAGGAGAGGCAGCATTTGTCTTTCTGGGCCTGTGTGACTTAGTATGATTTTCCCAAGCCTATTCATTTTCCTGTAAATTTCATCATCTCATTTTTTCCATAGTGCCAAGTATAAAATGGCTCTGGAGATAAAGGTTAGCAGATGTGATGATGGGTTATATTGATTGCCAACTTGACTAAATTTGGCAACTCATGTGAGAAATTATGTAGATTATATTAGTCTTTGAGAGTATCTGGGAGGGATTATCTTTATTAAATTAATTGAAGTGGGGAGACATTTTAACTGTGGGCAGCACTATTTCATGGGGTGGAGTTCTGGACTGTATAAAAATACTTCATAGTTTTTAAAAATTAAATTAATAAAATTTAAGAGTCCAAAGTCCAAGGTATCAACCTGAGACTCAAGACTGTGTCTTAAATGTAGGCCAGTAAAATTAAAACATAAATTAAACACAAATAATGGCACAGAACAAACTTTCACACTGCAAAAGATGGCATAGCAAGAAAATATTGAGTCAATGCAAGATCCAAAGCAAACAGGGCAAGCATTAGATCCTGTAGCTCTAAGTCTGGCATCTCTATCCAGTGACAAAATCTCTGGGGTTCCAATTCCACTCATTCAACTGGGCTGCCCACAGCTTTGAGAAAGCCTTCTGAGCCAGTAGCCATCTATGGCAGCCATCTCATAATCCTGGTGTCTCCTAATTCTTGGGGTCTCTACTGCAACACATGGTTTCATGAGATGCCTTCCAGAGCCTTCACTGGGGAAATTCAATAACCCACTATCACATTACCCACTGTCCATTTCCAAAAAAAAAAAATTGCATTGTAATTCCAATGACCCCCTGTTTCTTGCATGTGTTATATTTCCATAACACCAGGTAGGTTACTAAATTTGTTAACCTAGGGGAGAATAAAACTGACTTTGGAATCAATAAAACTCCTTCATCATTCTTTCTACTGTACCAATGTTGGCCCAGTCTTAATAGTGTTAATCTCTCAAACAAATTCAGCTGAAGTGGGATGTTCTCTCCTGCCCCAAACCTTCATCCAAGGTCCACCACCCAAATTGCCACCAGTTGGGGACAAGGTATTCAGAACACATGAGTTTTTTGGAGACAAATGATTCAAACCATCACAGGGGGGTTGACTCATGAGGTTTCTGAGGGGAAAAGGGACTTTATCTTGAACTATGCTAGAGACAGTTCATATGATATTCTGGCAAAAACACAAACAAACAAACAAAATCTCCTGGTTATATTCTGCCTGTGTCCTGAGAACTTGAATAAAGCTGATTTTTAAACTTATTGGACTAATTATTTTGGTACAAGACATCTCAGGATAGGATAGTATTCAAGCTAGTGCTGAGAAAGCATATGAAATTTTTAGATATTGCCACCATTAAAAATAAGCCGCCTGCTCTTTTATTATAGAAAAATATACTCTGAGGGCAAGCAAGACTCAACACAATGAAGGCTCAAGATAGGAAGAATAGGAATTCTTTTGAAAGGAAGAGGTCTGAAGGTAACGATTAGGTCCAAATGTCATTTGTATTTTTATTCCCTCATTACCTATTTGCACTTCCCTTTCAAATGAGTTTTTCAGTTCATTATGTCATTAGTAACACATGTCTATGATAACTTTACCAAAACCTTGCCAACCACATTCTATGAATAATGATGCTGAACATTTTTCATGGTTTTTTTGAATGTGTAGCATTTCCATTTCTAGCCTTCATTTTCTCTTTTAAATATTATCTTATACATTTACAAAGGCTCTTTAAAGTTTAAAGTTACTATCATACTTGATGCTCTTTCTCCTTTTAGTTTTGGAAATTCTGTTTTAGAGATATTTAAAAATTTTAATATCTTTCTTGTTTGTGTTATTATTCTATTGATATTTGAGTTCAATAAGACTAGCTCATTGCACACATCTACAGGAAGGGAAAATAAACCACATTATTCCCATGACATATTTTATTATTTTTAGAAAATGATCACATCATGGTGGCTTTACCAGAGCAAGCCTGTTGCTGGCCATGTTTTAGAAACATTTATTAGGAGACACACAACTCTACAATTTCTGTATGTGAATGGAGTCATCTGTAGATGTGGTACCTTCTGAAGATACATGTGTCTAAACTTCTTTCATGGACTATATAACCACAATTTCTAAAAAGTGAGGGAGGATTCATGCAAATGGTTAAGTTGCACAAAAAGGAGATTATTAAAACTCAGGTTCTGTGGGAGACTAAAAATAAGGCATAATTGACTTCGGAATCAATTAAAGTCATTAAAAAGGTGTCTGTTAAAAGATTTCCTACTTTGAATTAATTAAAGATAAATTTAAGATGATAGTTCAGTTACTAACAGTAATAACACCCAATGGAGGTTATCAAACTGACATTTAAAAGAGAAATAAATGATGCATGCTACCCACTTTTGTATCTTAAAGACAACATTTAGGAAAAACTTCATTTGAAATGTGCTTGTAAGAAGGATTTCTGAGTAAATTCAATGGTGATAGAAAATTGTGAAGCAAGCTTTTATTTTAAATCTTTTATCAATTGGTTTTTTTTGTCAAGTTGGTTTCTCCATTTATAAAATCTAGACAATGTTATTGAACTTTGACAGTTTTTAAATTTGTTACAAAAATTATTTGAAAAAAATTTATGAGATTCAAAAGGTTTAATTTGTTTAAAAACTGAATTTGGAAGTATTATTTTTTACAAGCATTTAACTTTGTATAGCCTTTAATTTATTTACTAATTTATTTTAAATAATTAAAGAATATAGCTACTAAAGTTAAAATAAGTGATAAGCAAGAAAATGAAGTGATTTATAGATTTTTCTGTAGCCCATATACTGGAAGCTCAATTTTGCTTGATTGCATAGCCTATTGAAGAGATCTTGATATGAAAGAAAAAGACTTCTATTCTACTCTCATCTGTAAATGGCCTTCTCAAACAAATCACTTAATTTATCTCTAAAGTAGGAAACAAGAAATCTACTCACCATTTAGATGCCAACATTTTCTCTGTGTCTTTAGGTATCATATATAAAACAGTTTTTGGTTGTGACATTTCTTAAGTACAAACAATTTTTACTGGATCTACATAGAAAACATAGTTGAAAAAACACTTAGCAGTTATCCGCTTAAGCTTCTTGTCCAGGTAGGGATTTCAATTTTACTATGATTCTCTCTGTGGCAATTTTATTGCTAGTTTGTGAGTTATTTAAAGGGAAACAAATCCAGTTTTAGTAACATTTTGATAAACCTATATGTTATGATGGGCTGAGATTATAATTTTGCTTTTTAATATTTGCCTTCCCCTGTGTCCCATACTTCCCTAGCCACAAGAAATGGTCTAGATTGTCCCATATTTTCATATTCTTCAGAGGAAGTAGACTGACAGACTCAGGAATGGGGAAGGTGGATGTCACCACTGCAAATCAATGCACTGGGCATCACAACAGCTCACAAGTAATTTATAAAAAATATATTTTATTTATTCATTTTCAAGGAGAGAGAGAGAGAGCGAGAGAGAAAGAGAGAGAGAGAAAGAGCACACCAGGGCCACCACCTTGTGGGTCTGGCATACATGGGTACTGGGGAATTGAACCTGGGGCCTTAGGGACTGGAGGCAAGTGCCTTAACTGCTGATCCATCTCTCCAGCCCTCACAAGTAATTTATAGAAGCCTGCTTTAAAGGATTTTTTTTATCATTATAACACATTGGTTATTTTTTGTTTAAATTCTACATTAAAAATATAAGTATAATTCTGGGCCAAGCAGTAATAGTCATCACTGTAGAGATAAACTTGAAGCTGTCAAATTATCTTCTTAAAACAAGAAGATGTAATTCATTATCTAGTACCAAACCACAGTATGACAGTGTAATATTTTACCCATAGTGTTACTGTAGATTTGTTGCTATGGTGTATTGTTTATAATCTTCACTACTATGCTTTATTCTTTCTCTAACTCTCTGTTGACTTATATTTATAGTGGAAGAGATTAGAAGTTAACTTCTATGAGATTGAATTTAGATCCTTTATGTTTATTACATATACTCAGATTATGGCAAAATTTTAATATAACCAACAAAATATTAGGTGAACTGGATACTATAAAAAAAACAACAGGACTTTGTGTGAATGAGGCAGGGCTAATAAAAAGAGTGTTTTTTTGTTATTTTGGATGGGTTGGGGCTAAAGTTGGAATTATGAAGTTTTACCGTGTCTATAGAGTACTATTCTGACATTTCTAGTCATCTCTATAAACTTTCATTGCCCTATAACAATTTATTAAGCTACAGGGTCTTCATAAATATGCAAACTAGCTTAAAAAGATTGTATGCCATGATTGCTCATCAATTTGGTATTGAAAGGACACTAACCCAGTTGATAAAAATGTCTGGTGTCAGAATGGTCTCTGGCATTCCTAACTTCAATGCTTATTTCTCTGAAAGAGCAACATAAACTGTTAAAATAATAGAATCACATTCTTTGTGTGAGAGGAATGAC
>PVHP010027405.1:0-23908 GCA_004024765.1 Zapus hudsonius | reverse complement strand
CACACACACACACACACACACACACACACACACACACACACACACACACACACACACACCTTGCTGAGACCTATAGACAAACCACCACCCAAGATGCCAAAGACAACCCAAAATAATGAGACTATGAGTTCCAGAGTTCTACCTGATTTAGCTAAATCATATATTTTTACCCTTTAAAGCACACAGTTTCAAAGATAACTCTGTCCCCATTTCCTCCTGTTACATCATGTGATTTAAGTATTAGGAAGACCATTTTGGATAGTTGGGTGTTTTGAACCAGCATTTGACAACTTTGGCAAACCAAACCATATTCAGTTTGGAAATCTTGTTTTCTAGTTTTCTAGATTCTCCAACAGTCTTTCTTTTCCCCCATCCATCACTCTCCCTTAGACAGCATTAATACCACTAATAACCACTCTTACTTTTTATCCACTGCTGTGTGCCAAACACTACATGAGACAGACATATTTCCTAGTTACCTAAAGTTCTCACCTTAATGAGAAGATGGGCATTAAATAAGCAATTGTCATAATTGTCATAAAATAGGAATATTATCATGTATAATGACATTCCTCTTTTAGAGAAGTGAACAGTAACTTACATAAGAGTTAACATACTCTTATACAAACTAAAAAGAGGTGACATGGAAATTATTGCCATTATAACAGCCTCTTTGTTGCCTCTGTGTTGGATGCAAAATGGCAAAGCGAGTCCTTCATAAGATGAAATGTTAGAATTTTCTTAGTGCCATAGCCTTTTTCCTGCATGGGGGAGGAATACATCAGAATAGGGTCTTTTTAAATGCATTTAACATAAAAAGAAAATCTTCTGAAGGACATTAAAATATACACCCAGAACTCTACATTGTGCCAATAATCACATTAGAATGCAGAAAAAGAAGTTTAAAATCCAGAGTAGTGAGCGTTCAGGCTGTGAAGAATGTTTGGGAATTGTTGATTTCTGTGATTAATGTGGGCGCTGAACATGTTCATTTTATATGCTGTTCTACTTTTGAGCCACACTGCTCAATTTATTGCATAAATCTCATATCTCAAGATTATTATATTGTTCACATCTGACACTAATAAGGATTTTTGTACAAATCTTTTTCCTTGGAGAACTTTGAGAGCATTAATTCCGACACTCAATACCTATTGTAAGAGGTGCATCTTAAATGACTGTTTTCATAAGTTCAGGAATGTGTGCACTTTGCCTTAGGGTGCTAAGAGAAGCGGGATGACACTTAGATATTGAATATGTAAAATCCTTATCTTCAGGGTCTTGTTTTTGTTTTTTGAGGTAGGTTTTCACTCTAGCCCAGGCTGACCTCTGTAGTCTCAGGATGACCTTGAATTTATGGCGATACTCCCACCTCTGCCTCCCAAGTGTTGGGATTAGAGGTGTGTGCCACCACGCCTGGTCCATCTTCAGTTTTAATGAAGGTCATTAGCTATGTCTTCCTTTGCTTTCTTTAATTCTCACTCTCTTGTCTTTCTCACATTTTTCTCACCAACCTTAGAGAGAAACAACTTGAAAAACAAAGTATGATAATGAAGAAGTAAAAGGAATTAAATAGGAAAAAATTAGTTTGTAAATAATTCATCCTAACTGATAGAAGACATGACATTTTTTCCCATAAAGTTTTACTGTTTTACCAAATGGGTGTGATGATTATCTTATCAAATTGGTGATATTTAGAGTCACCATGTAAACAAACCTCAAGACTTGTAGATGAGGATGTTTCTAGATTAGGTTGATGTGGAAAGACCCACTGCAAATTTGGGGACTGGACTACATAATAAGGAAAAAGTGAGCTGAGAAGAACCACTCACCACTCTCTACTTCCTCACTGTGGATACAACATGCTCAGCTGCTTCAGGCTCCTGCCACCATTCCTTCCTCACACTGATCCCAAATAACCCTCCCTTCCTCCCTCCCATCCCTCCTTCCTTCCTTCCCTCCTTCCTTCCTTCCTCTCTTCCTCCCTTCCTTCCTTCTTTCCTCCCTTCCTCCTTTCCTTCCTTCCATCCTTCCTTCCGTCCTTCCTACCTTCCTTCCTTCTGTCCTTCCTTCTATCTTTCCTTCCTTTCATCCTTCCTCCCTCCCTTTCTTCCTTCCTTCCTTCCTTCTCTTCCTCCCTCCCTCCCTCCTCCAGTTAACTGCTTTTGCCAGGTATTTTGCCACAGCTATGAATAATATGATTAATACAAAAGGCTAATAATAGCTACTACATGTTAAGTGGCTTATCTACAAGGAACCCTTCCAGGCACTGTTTATATTTTGATTATTTATTTCTACTGGAAGGCAAAGTGTTACTGGTTATGATTCATTAGAGCGAAATCCTGAACCCTGCCAACCAAGCTAGGTTCAACCACCCATACTCAACAGGACAGTGAAATAGACATTAAACAGTAATGATGAAGAGCACAGAAATCATAACCAGAATACTGGAGCTTGTGATGACTTCCATTTTAAATACCAATAAGCAGAGACATGATTTGAACCTTTAAATTGCTTTTACTCAGCGAGCCATTAATCTGAAGAAGCAATGGATTAAATCCTAAAGAGTTGTCTTTAGCCAGCAGATTCTATGGGCAGTGGACATAGGCAGTTAGTCATTCCAGAGATTGGTCTTGCCCCTCTGGCCAAATGGTCAGTCTTCTGAGGCTCACAGTGTTGGTGTTTCTTTCCTTATCTCCCAACTTTTCCTTCATCATCATCTCTCTCCATGTAACATGGTTGCACATACACTAAGGTCACATTCTCCCCCAAGTCACCACTTGAATTACACCTAGGTTAAAGGTGTAAAGCAAACCATTACAGTGTGTACATGCTGAATTCCTCACAAGATGTATATGCGGATTCCTTTCTACAATATGAATTACAAATGTGCCTTTATAGCATAGAGTATAAAAAATGCTTCTATCTGTCCCTCCTGTCCCATTTCAAAAGGAGTTTTATTCAATATGGCAAATTGGGAATAGAAACAATTAGAAAGTATCTGAGGTATTGGTGTGAAGCTTAAATAAAGGACAAGAAATATGCGTGAACAAGATGTCCTTGCTAGGATGTTGTCCAATCATCCTTCCTCATCACTGACATATTATTGTCTCTCCTCCTGGTTCTGTCTGTCCTAGTTGTCAGGACTGTGTGACATCTCTTCCTGGGAGACATGTTCCTATTTTAGCTGTTAATGGGGCTTCAGCCTTTTTCTCCCCCCTCCCCCAGCATGAAATTCCTGAGGAAATTCCAATTTCTTGGGGACTATCATTTCAATAGTCGGATCATGGTCAAAAGGAAGTGTACAAGTGTCTCTATACATTATATTCATTGCTATCAGAATGATTAGACAAGTACTTATAGTATATTGGCAATATTAGGTAATGATACAGAAAATTTAGAAGATTGCATGGAGCCTTATCTTGGTTCTTGGGTGAGTAATAGCTTAGGAGCTAGGGTGCCAGGTGCTTATTGGTCACACAAAATATTCATTCAGTGCTTGGCCTCCTAATTCTTATCTTATGAATTTCCATAAATGAAACCTACAGACCAGAGGATAAGATTTAAAAAGACTTTATTACAGGGAGAGCTTATAGAGGCAGAGTTTAGCGTTTAGGAGAAGGAAAGCATAGAGGTTAATGGCCTGAAAGAATACTGAGATCTTGCCCAAAGAAGAGTAGGAGTGGGGTTCCTGGAAGTGGGAATGTTCTCTCTCTCTCTCTCTCTCTCTCTCTCTCTCTCTCTCTCTCTCTCTCTCTCTCTCTCTCTCTCTTTCCCCCTCTCTCCCCGTCTCTCTGATCCAAGTTAAGGTCTTTTAAGGGAGCCTACTGGTCAGTTCAATCCTGATGCCAAGTATCTGGGGTCAAGGTTTCTGAAATATGGCAATATTCCCAGGAATCTCAATCCTTCGGGAAGGATGCAACTTTCTCAGAAGGGGGTGATTATCTCTCCTAGGAAAGGAGAGCTCCTCTAAGGAAGAAGAGATAGAAGGCCAGTCTAGTCCTTTCTGACATTTTTGACCACTAGCAAAGTGGAGTGACCCACATTCTTCCTCTATAGGCTCAAAAAAATTCTCTGCTTTTACTTTCAGAGGGCCCTGTTAATCCTAAACTGCCTCAGTAGCTAAGGAGACATTCCTGGTCACTGAGGGGGGGGGCATTTCCTTATAATCAGCACTTTGTAAAACCAGGGAATGAGACAGCAGGACTCTGATTACTGGTCAAAAGAATGGGATCTGGATCTCTGGCCCCATGTGACATTCTGAACAGCCAGAGAAATCCCAAGATTATCATCCCACTGGAGGCTTTCTGTTAAAGAAATAGTTAATACAAGTGAACCTGTCAGTCACCAGGATAGGAAAATGCCCTTTAGGGGAAGCTGTTAGTTCTAAAGATTTTCAAACTAGGATGAAGACTGCTCACCTGTGTAGATTTGCACAACAGTCCTTTAGGTCACTTTTCACTTTGAAGGATGCTCCATCATTGTGTAATAAACTCTGCTTATCTCTGACTCTGCACTTTGTGTGTGGAATGAATCTTTTCAACAGACATCACAGGAACTAAGGAGCTGAGGGAAGCCAGAGTGAGATCCTGGCGACAGGAAGAAAGCCTTGGAATCAGGTAACTTTGATGTGATGAGGGGGAGTATCTGCTGTAAGTTGAGTCAATCATTGGAGGTGATGAAGTCTGGGAAAAGCCTGAAATGAGATGAAAATGTGTTATCAAATTCAAGTGGGATGTTTTAGTCTGTTTTATGTTGCTATGTCAAAATACTTATTTTTTCCAAGTCTATCTTTTTTCTGCAAATTTTATGATTTCATTTTTCCTTCAGACTGAGTAGAATCCCATTGTGTATAGGAACCATATCTTTGTTATCCATTCATTAGTTGATGGGCATCTGGGCTGATTCAATTTTCTAGCTATTATAAATAGAGCAGCAAAAAATATGGCTGAGAAAGCATCTCTATAGTAAGAGTGGAGTCTTTAGGGTATATGCCAAGGAGTGGGATAGTTGGGTCAAATGTTAGATCTAGTTGTAGATTTTTGAGGAATCTCCAAACAGATTTCCATACAAGTTTGCACTCCCGCCCACAGTGGATGAGGGTTCTCTTTCCTCACACCCTTGCCAGCATTTATTATCATTTGATTTTTTAAATGATGGCCATTCTGACAGGAGTGAGATGGAGAGCCACAGGTTAAGAGAGAGTATTCTGGGGTATTGTGTTCCTCCCACCCCAGAAACTGACTGCTGCATCCATGATTCAACAGTGAATGCCAACAAACCCACTAAAGAGGACCCTCAGTCAAGGGGGTTGAGGGAGAGTACAATCCAGTGGGAATATGACCACTAGGCCATATGCTCCTACAATAAAGTTCTGAATTTAAAAATATACTTAGGGCTAGAGAGATGGCTCAGCAGTTAAGGTGCATGCCTACAAAGCCTCAGGACCCAAGTTTGATTCCCCAGTACCCACATCAAGCCAGATGCACAAAGTGATGTATGCATCTGGAGTTCATTTGCAGCAGCTGGAGGCTCTGGCATGTCCATTCTATCTGTCTCACTTCTATCTCTCTTTGTGAATAAATAAATAAAATATTTTTAAAAATACTTGAAAGTGGGAGACTTTAGAAAGAAAGGAAGTTTTCTAAGTTCATAGTTTTGAAGGTCCCAGAGTATGATTCCTAGTGGAGGCCTCTGGTTGTATCCCAACTTGATAAAGAAACACAAGGAAACTTACCATGTGTCGAAGGGGCTTACTTAATAATAACTTGCTCTTACAAGAACTCACTCTGGATGATCAGCTTTAATCTTTTCTGATGTAGTGACCCCATGACCTAATTTCCTTCACTAAGCTTCAAACTCTTTCAGGTTTCACTACTCAACATCATCACACTGGAGGCCGAGTGTTTCACACTGACTTTCTAAAGGAGGCATCCAAAAAATATTCAAACTGCAGTACATAGGGACACATTCCAGGCCAAGTGGCACTGTGAAAACCAGCAAGGAAAGTGTTCTAATGAAATCCACAGACCACAGAGGGTGGAGTTTAGAAAAGTTCCATTATAGAACTTATAGCGCCTAAGTGAATGAAAGTAGTCAGAATGCCTGCCTAAACGGAGGGTCCCCAGAAATGGGAAAGACTACCTGGAGACCTTTATGGGGTCTTGTTTTCCAATGCAAAACATTTTAATAGGTTGTCAAATATACAGTTATTAGGATTATTTAAATATCACTTAGAAAAATTGGTGTATCACATAGATGATCTATAAAACAAAAACAAAAATCACGCATTGGCAGTAACCCCTGCAATCCAAGAACAACCCCCCAAATCAATAGTACAAATTATCAACACACTAAAAAGAGAAAACCAGAGACATTGTTTAGAGGCTGGAACAACATAACCACACCAATTACCTTCATTCATCAAGTACAAGGAAGTTAGTGTTGCCACATAAGTGATGAGCGACACCTTTAGGGGCATTTCTTTTATGGGAATCTACTAGATGGGGACTGAGCTGCTCAGGTTCTCATGCCAGTTGTCCAGGTGATGCTAGGTTGCCAGGAACCTGGATCATCTGGGCATGTACATTTCTGGGAAAGAAAACTTTCCTTTATGGAAGGGGGTAATTACCTCTTCTAGGAAAGAGGGTCCCCTTTAGGGAAGAAGAGATAAAGAAAGACCAGATCCTTCTGGCATTTCTGGCATCCTGAGGCTGGGAGGACTCATGTAGGAAAAAAGGGAAGGAAGAATCAGACCTTTTAAGACTCAAGAATGCTCCTCACTTGGAGGCGGGCATGGTGGCACACGCCTTTAATCCCAGCACTTGGGAGGCAGAGGTAGGAGGATCGCCGTGAGTTCAAGGCCACCCTGAAACTACATAGTGAATTCCAGGTCAGCCTGGACTAGAGCGAGACCCTACCTCAAAAAACCAAAAAAAATGCTCCTTACTTTTTAGCCCCTTTTAGTTTATTTTCAGGGGTCCTGTTGCCCCTAAACTGCCTCCCAAGGACCCCAAAGATGGACTTAGAGGATCACTGATTCTCTTTGTTTCTCTCCCAAAAATGCCATATTGAATAATTCTCTTTTCTGTTCTTCATTATGAATTTGCTTTTAATTAGTTTCTTGAGAATGGGGAAGCTGAGCCTCATACATTGGGGCTCCCAGGGCACAGGCTCTGACCCTAATTCCAATAGCTTATGCTATTCCATAGTTATTTCACCAGTGCCACAGAAAAATCACAAAGAAAACCAAGACTTAAAGAAGATTACAACTACAATAGATTTCCAAAAAGGACTTGTTTTTACATTGAAGATGAATTTAATTTTTCCTTGTTTGAAGATAATGTTTAAATTGTTCTTTCCGTCTGTGGAGGGTATGGTTGTATGAGTTGATGTTTGTGTGGCACATGCACCTATGTATCTGATGCCCTGTTTTTGCTCATTCATCCACTTCCATAAGACAGTCTCTCGCTCCCTTACTCAAATCCAAGTTGTTGTTTGTTTTGAAGTCACTGAGCACCACCAATTCTCAGGTCTTTTTTCTCTACAGGACTGGAGTTACAGCCATGCATGGCCACACCCAGCTTTCTTAAAAAATATAGGTGCTGGGCAATTAAATTTGGGTGGGCTCAGGACCTCATGGATGCATAAATGCTCCTAACTGGTGAGCTATCTTCCTAAGCCCTAAGGATTTTTGTTTTTGTTTTAGCAGTTTTCAGGTGTAAGCAACCTTGTCATTAAGATGCTCTCAAAGCTTTGGGGACTTGGTGGGGGCTCATTCTAGAGAATTACTTTCTTGATTTCTTTCAATGAGAAAGCGTCAGCCAGTATCAGAAGATACTTGCATCCTTGACGAAGAAATATTTGAGTAAAATCCAATTGTCTACCAGCATTGCCATAACCACTGCAGCTTATAAGCATCCAAAGAATCCACATTATAGAGCATGGATGACCTAAAAGCAGTTGCTTCCTTGAGAAACCCGGCCCAGGTCCAGCTCATGGAAGCCACATCTCTCCAGCGCTGTACAACCTGCAGACAGTACGGCTGGCCAGAGAGTCAGGCCCTCAGCCACTGTCCACCACTCCTATAACCCTGGAGCCTTGTCCTGTGACCTTTCAGGTTTCAGTGCTTCCAGACTTGAGCTTCCCTCCTCCCTTCAGGAGGGGGATATTGCAATTCAGAAGAATTTGCTATAAACATACACCAATTAAAGAAACAAGCAATAGTTAAAAGCAAAGAACGGAAATTTATCCAATATAGTCACATTGGGAATAAGAATAAATAAAAAGAGGTCCAGTGACTGACCTTCCCTCAGAGTTCATCTTTGTGGTAGCGATGTGAAGCTTATGTTTAAAGAGAGATAAAAGGTATGTATAACTATGTATGTAGTCTTGCTCAAGGTGTGGGCCCACCCATCACTGACCCGTCACTGTCTGGGATCCATTTTCTCCTACAAGGTGAACTGTGTGAAATCTCTTGAGAGAGACAAGCACCATGGATGTAGCCCTTTCCTTCCCCTGGCCAGAGACTCCAGGAAAAATTCCAATTCTTTGGGGTCCAGTGTATCTTAATAGTGTAATGCTTGAAGTGAGTGACACAGTGTCTCTCTTTAAACTATCTTCCTTCCTGCCAGGACATAGCCAATGAAAGAAGCCTGTGTGGGCTTCTTACATATGACCATAATAACATGCTAGTCTAGAACTGTGATGTCCCAACCATACCATAGAGAAAGACCAATTCTTCTTTAAATACTATTCAAACATCTCTCTTTTTTTAAAAAAATTATTATTTGTGTGTTGTGACAGAGAGAGAGAGAGAGAGAGAGAGAGAGAGAGAGAGAGAGAAGCAGAGGCAGACAGAGAGAATGGGCATGCCAGGGCCTCCAGCCACTGCAAAGGAACTCCAGACACAAGTGCCACCTTGTGAATCTGGCTTTACATGGGTCCTGGGGAATTGAACTCTGGTCCTTCTGCTTTGCAGGCAAAGCCTTAACCACTAAGCCATCTCTTCAGCCCTCAAAACTCTCTCTTTAAGGGCTGGAGAAATGGCTCAGTGTTTAAGACACTTGCTTCCAGAGCCTAACTAACCAAGTTCAATTCCTCAGTGCTCATGTAAGCCAGATGCACAAGGAAGCACATACATCTGGAGTTCCTTTGCAGTGGCTGGAGGTCCTGCCATGCCCATTTTCTCTCTCTCTCTCTCTCTCTCTCTCTCTCTCTCTCTCTCTCTCTCTCTCTCTCTCTCTCTCTCCTCTGTATCTCTCTGCTTGCAAATAAACAAATAAATAAAAATAAGTAAAATCGATTGCCAATGATTCCTTTAAAAAATCTCTCTTAAAAAATGTCTTACCATTAGTGTTTCCAAATCATTTGTAAGGCGTTTGCATTGATCTTAAAATGGGCAGAACACACAGCAGCGTAGTTCTGAAACAGGCGGGTAGAAGATGGCTTTTGCTTAAAAGCATGGATTCCTTACTTGGGCCACAAGGTAACTAAAACTGGAAGGTAAGCCTGACATCTCGGCCTTCATTTTGTGTGTATATCCTTTACTTTTTTTGCTTCATGCAGATACGTTGCTGTCCTTAGCTTTCCTTTTTTGCATCACCTTGGGTGCCCAGAAGAACAAAGCCTAGCAGGACAGACCACCCCACAGAAGATGGTCATCACCCATGAAGGAAGGCAAGACTACAATCTGGAGCAGAAGTGACCATCTTCAGAACCATGCTTTCCCTCAAGTGATAACAGTGAAAAGGTCTTCTCTGGACCACCTTGCAGGACGTTAGACGAGAACTGAGACAATGTCAATGAGTCCAGGACTTCTTCAGCATGGGTGTCTCTTGCACTTTGCCCAATGATTTCTTTCTTTCTTTAAACCTAAAGCTCATGTCACTATCCTGTAGACTGACTGGGGGTAACTGGACCCCTTGATCTGTTCCTCTCCCCAATGTGGCCACACTGAATAAATCCCTCTCTTTCTTTCTCTCTCCCCCTCTCTTTGTCTCTTTGTTGTTCACCACTACTAGTCTCTGTTTATGTCAACCATAGTTTTTGCTTCAAAGGGAAAAGACAGTTTATTCTTGAGCTAAGTACAAGTAGCCATGGGCCACAAACATGCATTCAGGCTTCCCCAAATAACATGTTCCAATGTGGAAATGATTTCATGAAGTTTTTTTGTTGTTGGTGGTGGTGTTTGTTTGATGTTTGTTTATCAAGATAGGGTCTCACTCTAGCTCAGGCTGATCTGGAATTCACTCTCTAGTCTCAGGGTGGCCTTGAACTCCTACCTCTGCCTCCCTCTGCTGGGATTAAAGGCATGTGCTACCATGCCTGGCTTGAAGTTTTTTTTTTATCATAAAACAATTGCATAACAATACTTATGTTTATATCTTTTGTTATAAAACAGAAGGTATAAATCAGGGCATTTTTCAAATACATTGGTGGAAACATCAGGTTTACAGCAAAGCAGGGAAATTTTTGCTATCTAATGGCATTCTTAGCTTTGGGGTCAACGGAAGTAAGGAGTGTGCTAAGTTAATCCATTTTTCAAAGGGCAGGTTTAGGAGGTGGAGCCTTGTTGGAGGAGGTGTGTTGTTAGGGGCAGGCTTAGGGTTATTATAGCCCAGCTACCCATTACCAAAGCTCAGCTCTCTCTCTTGCTATTGTTTTCTACCTGCTATGGCTGGAGGGGATGTCCAGCCTCTTCTCTACCATCTTTTCCCTCCTATCATGAAGCTTTCCTTTGAACCTATAAGCCAAAATAAGCCTTTTTTTTTCAAGGCAGTGTCTCATTCTAACCCAGGCTGACCTGGAATTCACTATGTAGTCTCAGGGTGGCCTTGAACTCACAGCAATCCTCCTACCTCTGCCTCCCAAGTGCTGGGATTAAAGGTGTGCACCACTACACCGGACCACCAGCTGCTGTCTGCTCTGCTCCATCCACACCGGAGGCTATGGGATCCTGGGAAAGGCCTCTAACATCATAAAAGCTTTATGAAGCGCCTTACACACCATTAGCCCTGTCTTCTCAATTCATGTCATTTAATCCAAATCATCTCTGGCATCTGTGTAGTTCAGCATGACTGTAGAATCTGAGGAAGGAGGGGAATATTTAGAAACTTCTTTAACTGTTGCTATCTTTTTTTATTAGAAACCCTAGGCAAAGGAGGCGTGGTAGTGCAAGTCTTTAGTCCCAGCACTGGGGAGACAGAGGTAGAAGGATTGCTGTGAGTTCAAGGCCAGCCTGGGACTACAGAGTGAGTTCCAGGTCAGCCTGGGCTAGAGTGAGACCCAACCTTAAAAAAAAGAAAAGCCCTAGGCTATAAAATTGTTTCCTTGGGACATTTTGTAAATGATTAAGTCCCTCTGTGTTCTAGTAAATTTCAGGTCACTTCACCTACACAACTGAATTTTACTCTGGTGAAATATAGTAATGTTGTATGATCACACTTCTAATAGCAAAAGTCCACCTAAAACCTTTCCTCTTAAAGGGGCAGGTACACTGTCCCTGAAGCATTTGTTGATAAGATCTGTCAGAGTTAGGCATTTAATTAAAATGGCAAAAATTGAGGCGAATTGAATGCCAAATTTAAATCCTCCCTCAGTTCTCCTATGGAATGCGACAATACTCTCAAACCTGGAATGCTGTATAAAATTCCATGCCAAGGAGATGATCTGTACAGAAAGAATCAGAGAAACAACATTATTATCACAAATTATAGAGCTCCTTCGAATTTTGTTCTACGTGAAATTATGGTGTGTCTTTAACTTCCTCTTTGCAGCTGTGAACTGTTTATTTTTTAACCATACGTCCTCAAATTACAGAGAGGGTAAAAAAAATCCCCCGCTGAGAGCACTGTGTACATTCATCTTTACAGATAACATTAATGTAACTACAGGATCACATTACTATAGGATAGTCCTTGTGCAGTTTTGAAAACTGTGTCCACAAATATGAAGAATCTGGAAAGGACAAAATAGCAATGATTTGGAAATAAAAATCCAGAATCTAACCTTTAAAAAGATGAATTTCATTATTAGTTTCCTAGGATCTGGTGAAGAAGACCAACTGGGGAATGTTCAGCTAGACCACAGTTGGCCAGAAAGTCTTGTTTACACCATGTTACTCAAACCAACCTTCTTGGACATCTGACATGCTTAATAGCCAGCAAGGCTCCACCTCCCAAACTGCCATCAGCTGGAGACCAAGGATTTCCAACAGCTGAATGTATGGAGGACATCTGATCCAAGCCACCACACTTGGAATTCCCATATATCTTGAAAGGGGAGAATCCTATCATGAGGAGGATGTGGAGCAGGAAGGAAAGACAGAGCTCAGGGGAAGCCAGAGAGAACCTGCTCCTCGAGTCCTTATAGGCTCTAGAAGATGATCACACAAACGAGCTGTGTAGTGGCTGTGGAGAACAGGGAGAATTTCCATTAAAACTGGAGACCTGGGCTGGAGAGATGGCTCAGCAGTTAAGGTGCATGCTTGTAAAGCCTAACAACCCCGGTTTGATTCCCCAGTATTCATGTTAAGCCAGATGCACAGTGGTGCATGCATATGGAGCTTGTTTGCAAAGGCTGGAGGCCCTGGCACATCCATCTCTCTCTCTCTTTCTGTCTCTCTTCTCTTTCTCTGCTTACAAATAAATAATAAAAATGTGAAAAAAACCCTGGAGACCCAAGTACTTCTCCTCAGTCCTTCAGCAAGGCTTGCCCTTCCGAAGATTCCACCTGCTGAGGATTAAGTATGAGGCTTAATGAAAAACACACAGGGACCAGGTGTGGTGGCGCACACCTTTAATCCCAGCACTCAGGAGGCAGAGGTAGGAGGATTGCCGTGAGTTCAAGGCCACCCCGGAGACTACATAGTGAATTCCAGGTCAGCCTGGACTAGAGCGAGACCCTACCTCGAAAAACCAATAAAAGAAAAAAAAAAGAAAAGAAAGAAAGAAAACACATATAGGGCAGGCTGGAGAGATGGCTCAGTGCTAAAGGTACTTGTTTGTAAAGCCTGACAGTCTGGGTTCAATTCCCTAGTATCTGTGTAAAGCCAGTTGTACAAAGTGGCACATGGGTCTGGAGTTTGTTTGCAATTGTAGAGTATGGGTCCTCAAATGTCTATTTTTAAAAATATTTTATTTATTCAATTTTTAAGCAGAGAGAGGGGGGCACACCAGGGCTACCACCTTGCGGGTCTGGCTTATATGGGTACTGAGGAATTGAACCGGGGGCCTTAGGCACTGGAGGCAAGTGCCTTAACCACTGAGCCATCTCTCCAGCCTTAAAACTTGGTTCTTATTGGTATTCCTCCCTTGGGTGTTGCTTACTCTGTCCTTAATTCTTCAGCTTCCTCTTGGGCCCCCTCATCTCAATAAATTTATACAGTTCATTTCTTCCAGGATGCAACAAGTCCAATGATATTACAGGCCTTAGGTCAACCCTAGAAAAAGACCCAGAGATCTCGATGGCTCTATTGAACCAATGGAAGCAGCTGCCTGGCCGCTCAGTGAGGAGAGACAGTGTCTTGATATCCATTTGATCATCTGGCAAGTGAATTGCTTAGATGATTTTCCCCTTGCCTTCAGGATAACAGTAGGAAAGATCATTTCTCTATTTTTTAATGCTCTTATTTCAGCAGGAAATAACAGAAATATAAGAGAAGACATATCATCACCTTTCTGAGCCCATCAAGATTTAGGAAGAAAGGTCTATCAGGTTGTGATGATTTATATTGATTGTCAACTTGACGGGATGTAGAATCACTAGTGAGTGGTTACAGAGATTAGCTTCTGTGCAGGTCTGTGAAGGATTATCTTCACTAGGTTAATTAAGGTGGGAAGACTCACCTTAACTGTGGATGGTGAATCCCATGGGCTGGCTTCTAGACTGGATAAAGAGAGCTGGCTGAGAGGCAGCACTCATTACTCTGCTCCTCACTGTTCTGTGATCCAAGCTCCTGCCACCATGCCTTCCCTGCTGTGACAAGACCTGGAACTATATGATGAAATGAACCCTTTCTTCCCTAAACTGATTTTTGTCAGGCATTGTATCCCACCAATGAGAAGGTGAGGCAGACTAACCTAGGAACAGCTCAGTGACCCAGGGCACCTCCTTTTGGAAGAATCTTCCTGCCTCTTCCTGGCAGGGCAACATCTAACACCTTATATTTTGAGGATGAGTTGTTGTCAAGCATCTCTTGGTAGAAAGATTGGTAAGTGAGGTCAGCTTAAACTAGGCTCAAGTGCAGCGAGGGCCAATCTGTCCTTGAAGTGACCTGTCAGGGAAAGAAAGTTTGTTTCCACGTCATGAACATACATGACTAGGTATACACATGCTTAAAATTGGAATATATACCCCTACACACAATGTTGGAAGTTATAAAGCATCCCATCTGTCAATCGAGCTAAAGATCCACCCAATCCTACCCCTGGGGATCAGCTCGCCTCCCCACTTAGACTCACAGGAAAGAACCCTAACAAAGAATGTGGGGGTCATAACATATGTGGCCTAAGCCTGTAAGTCCCTGGCTGTTTATCTGCCTGTTTAGTATTGCTTTCTCTTGTGAGTCAAACCTTTTGCTGTTAAATGTTTCCTTCAATTCTGTGGTTAAGTTAGCAAAACCCCAGAACCATGACTGGTTGCTGAAAACCCCCAAATCACCGCTGCCATTACAGCCTAATCTCATTTCAAGTGTGCATTGTGTTTGTGGATCTGAGCAGCACTTCTCAGCCTACCAGTTCCCATGAGCTGTGCCTTCTTAGAATGCTCATCTTGCTAAGCTTCCATCAGTATGTTGCTTGCTAAGAGGAGAGGAAGGCCAACATACTGATTTGGAAAAAAGAAGGGAAATCCAATAAAACTGACACCAGAGTAAAGGGAATGAATATTGAGCCCTTTCTTGGAAGCTGTTGCTCAACTTTATTCAATGTGAGACTTGATTCACCCTTCAACTACATCTGGCTCCTAGCTGACCACTTCTTAGCTGATTATTGAGAGATGGCGCAGTCATATGGGAAAGCTCTACTCTCCTTCAAAGGGAAATACATGACTGCTGTATATAGATTACCCAACCTGTAGTGTTCTGTTACAGCAGCAGACTTAGACAGTGGATGGCAGAGTAGAGGGACCAGGTGAAATGGTTCTCAAACATGGACACTCATGTGAATTTCTCAGGGAGCTTTTATAGGCTGGATCTTGTCACAAACCACAAATTAAATTCCATATTTTAAAACATCTTCTTTGCTGAGTCGTTGGCATCCATGTTTAGACTTGGGAGATGTGGTGAGGTGGTGGGCTCTGGCAGCCAAATATTACTTGTGATGTTGGCAAAAGGGTTTTGGTTGATATTAATGACAAAGCTTCGGGGATTTAAAGCTCTTTGGTTCAGATTAAGTTGAGGAGAGCCGCTGTGACCTTATCATTCAGATTTACAGTTATCTATCTTCAGTATGGGTTATGTAGAAAAGCGGCAAAAACATTTTCATGATCAAAACTGTAGCCATCCAAGAATTCCTGCTGGAAGGAACCCAAATCAGGAGGGGAAGGATTAAGTTCCAGGGTAACAGTTCACACTGTGTTTGGGGGTTCAACCAAAGAATGTGCCTGGCAGGATGGGCTGTGTCAGTGGGTGCATGGAGACCCAAGGGGAAGAGCTTGCATGGTCACCTGGTGGACTAGTCATATGGATTTGTTCATTTACTCAGTGTTCATTGACTGAGTCCTTGCTATGTGCCAGACCATAGTTCTCACAAAAGGTTAAAGTTCACAGCTTCATGAAATTCATATGGGTGTCAACTGTTCAGGTTTTCCCATAGAAGAAAAGTGTTATATACACTCTCCAGTGAATTAGAAGATGATACATGATAGATAGATAATTGGGTAGATAGATAGATAGATGATAGATTATTGATAGATACAGAGCTTCAATCATCCCATTGGGCGAATGAGCAAAGCCTGCTGTCAGCAAGCCCCTGCTTCCCATGATCCCAGCGTGCTGGGCATGTGTTGAGGTAGAAACACAAAGTAGATGTGGTCTGTCCATCAAGGGGCTCATCACTCAGTAGGAAGAAGTAGGAAGAGTAGGAAGTGAAATCACATCTCAGGAAGTGGTTAGATTCTAAGTCCATATTAAGAAGAAAGCCAAGTCTAACCAAAGTCACCAACGAGGAGTGGGGGAGTCCCTCAAGGAAGAGGGAAGTGAGCAGCTGAAAGGAGGCTCACTGTAAACACCACATGGCCAACTTTCCCGCAGCTCAGAGCAGATGGCCAGCTCTGCAGCTGAGCAACAGTGGAGATACTTGGCTTGGCTGATGTTTTGAGGTCATGCTGTACCAAAAAGACACACGATGGTTTGAAACATTGGTGTGCGAGAGAGATGCTCATAATCTTGGAGGCTCAGAACTGGAAGCAGTTGTTGATAGACTCATGCGCCAGGCATATGCTGGTTGTGGGGAATGGCTGGCAGAGTCACAGACATCATTTGCATTGTTTTTTATCTTGAGTTTTCCTTTGAGTACCTACAGTTGAATTCACTCAGGCTAGATATGCCTAGAACAAGACCTGACTGAAGAGAAGAACAGTTATGATCCCATGTGGCAAGTGTGATGTCCCTCCGGGGATGGAGATACCATGACCTGGTAAAGGTCCATCCTGTCAACTTGATGGCATTTGGAATCGCCAGTCATGATAGGAGGCCAAGGTCATTTATTTTGCCTGTTTGTATGGGACCTTGATTTGTTACTGCTTTATAAGAGGACATGGTTATTACTTAAATGGTACATCAGCACCATTTTGGCCACTTGGAATAGACTTTTCCAGGCTGGGAAGATAGATGGCTCAATGATTAATAGCACTTGCTGCTTAAGCATCAGGACCTCACAGGTGGGAGGCAGCCACGTTCAACTCCTGAGAAACCATGTAAAAAGCTGGGTATGGCCACACATGTCTGTAACCTCAGCCCATGAGGAAGGATGGAGACTGGAGAATGGCTGAGGCTCCCTGATGGACAGCAGTGACTGAGAGACTCCACCTCAAAGGATACAGACAGTGAGGCACCTGACCTCTGTACACATGCATATGAGGGCACATGCATTTGCACACACATCTGCATACAACCACACATCACACACATATTAATATGCGGACACATGCACACAAAAAATAAAAATTTTCAATGATCTTTCTTTCCAGAACTTCCATGAGTCAAAAAACCAAACCAAAACACCCCCTACACACACCACACACACACACACACACACACACACACACACACACACTAGGAAAACAAACATATATTTAGTGATGAGAGGTCTCGGAAAAGTCCTTGAAGTCTCCAGCTTCAGACTCTGCCGGAACCTCTGCCCCAAAATGTAACCACGTGACCAGAAGAGACTCAAGCCTGTCTTAAGCTTCCAAAGAGAAGATGGGTGGCCTGCAGCCTTCCTGTGAAGCTCAGAACCTCCTGTTCTCCTTTCTTTAGCCTCCTCCTTCATGCTCGGCCCAGTTTCCTTTGTGGTTTCTATGACTACTGGAAGCTTGTTCTTGTCTGCTCACCACCAGAATCTACCAGAGGAGACAGACATCGTGGTGTTACTGGGATGGACTGGAGCTGAAGAGTCCAAGTCCCTGTGGGTCAGGCTCATGGATAATGACAGAAGCAGGAGTAGTTTATTAAGAAAGAGAAAAGAGGATGGGAGAGATGGCTCAGTGGTTAAGGCAGTTGCCTCCAGTGCCTAAGGCCCCAGGTTCAATTCCCCAGGACCCACATAAGCCAGACCCACAAGGTAGTGGCCCTGGTACTCTCTCTCTCTCTCTGCTTGAAAATGAATAAAATATTTTTTTAAAAGAGAAAAAGAAAAGAAAGATGGTCCTGAAAATGGAAGTAAGCCCTCCTCTTCCTCCTGTTCCTCCTCCCTCTTTGGAAATGTATTCAATAAATAAAATATTAAAAAAAAACAGATCTTGTCTTTGTATTGCCTTTTTGTTTTCTTCCTAAGGTAGGGTCTCACTCTAGTCCAGACTGATCTGGAATTCACTACGTAGTCTCAGGGTGGCCTCGAACTCACAGTGATCCTCCTAGCTTTGCCTCCCAAGTGCTGGGATTAAAGGCATATGCCGGCACACCTGGTTTGTATGCCTTTTTCTTTTAATTTGGGGAATTATCTTCACACCCTTGGGAATAGCACTGCCTGCAGTCACTGAACAGGAAGGAGTTGAGGGTATCATAAAACAGAACATCAAGTATAGTATCTAGGGGTCCTGGGAGGGAAAGGACTCTATTGTTCTAATCTGACTTAAATCCTTTATTTCCCAGAGAGAACCATTTAGCTTTCAGACAGGAGGACCAGAGAGCATTCAGTGTTCAACCTTTGGGTCCAGTGAATTGGGCCCAGACTTCCAATCTCTGTCCATGCCAAGGATTGCCCACCCGGGGAGAAAAGAACCTGTAAGCCTGGAGACTTTTGGAGGGAACAGCAGGCAGAGCCCAGTGGCAGGCTTTGGGAGTCAACCTCTATTTGCATTGCATCCATTCCTCTCCCCCATCTACTCCAGGCAGGAGTGAGTCTCTGGGGAAAAGGAAGAATGGAATGTATGCTGCTGGTGCAGAAGCGCCAATGTGGTGGGCCTCAGAGGCCAGGCAGCAGAGGAGGGCCTAAGCAGCCAGGTAAGCACCGCTATCTTAGCCAGTCACATGGATGTCACCATGTTTGCTAGTGATGTGGTTGATGCTATCTTGGTTAGCAGGAGCTCCCTAAGAACATGTGACCATTACCATTGGACATATGTCCCCGTGGGCTCCAGGCATCTCACAGATTCAATGTGGATTACCATGAGCAGTGGCCTCCCAACTTCGTCAGCCACTACCAATGTGGACACTTTTCCTTTTCTCTAATAAATTCAGTTAGCATCCTTATGAGAGCATCGTGGCACATTTCTTAGCACATTCCCCCTCTCCCTCCCCCTCCCCAGCCACAGGGTACCACAGTGATAGGAAAAGAAAAAGAGAAAGAGAGGAAGGAGAGAAAGAAAATGAGGTTAAGATTGAAGCTGGTCTCCCTAGATTGGATTATGATTGGAGGACTTCTCACAGAAGTTTTCCTGCTTGATTAAATTAGGAAGCAGGTAAGAGATCCATCTCTTGGTCAGGTCTGTGAGGGCGTCTGCAGGGAGAACTGTTACAGGGAGGAAGATACGCCCTGACGATTCACTGCTGTATCCATTTTCCTACAAATTTCATTTTTCATTTATGGCTGAATAACATTCCACTGTGTATATGCACCACATGTTCGTAATGCACTCACCTATTGAAGGTTTATTTTATTCCCATGTTATTCTACACAGAGGGACTGTGAACATAGACAAGCAAGTGTCTGCGTGGTGGGATGTTGACTCCTTTGGGTATATGCCCAGGTGTGTTCTAGTTGAGTCATATGGTGGTTCTGTTTTTAGGTTTTTTTTACAAACTTCTACACTGTTTTCTTAGGGGCATCGATAGCAGTGAAAATGTGTTTCTGTTTCCCCACATTCTCAGCATTTATTGTCATTTGATTTTTGATGATAGCCTTTCAGACTGGGGTGAGATGGAGCATCAAACTAGTTTTAATTTGCGTTTCCCTAATGGCTAAGGATGTTGAACATTTAAAACATGTTTATTGGCCAATTATGTTTCTTCTTTTGAGAACTGTTCCACTCATTAGCCTATTTATTGGTTAGCAGTTTTGGAGTTTGGGACATGCATTTGACATCATCTACGTCTTTTCACCTCAATTAACCAAATCTAGAAAATCCCTCACAGACACACCCAGAATTTTTTTTCCCTGATGGTGAATCTAAATCCTGTTAACAACCAAGATCAGCCATCACAAGCCGGTGGGCTTGTTAACTCTGACACTCAAACAACATTTCACTGTTAAGTCATAACCTTTCACCTTTGACCCATGGGCACATAGCCAACAAAATGAATTCTGTCTAACCTTAAAGGATGCTGCCAAGTGCTGCCTGCTTGGCTGGTATCCTGGTCCCCTTGGACCACTTCTGAATGACTTCCAGACTGAAATTGGTGAAACACTTCTCAGAGGTTGTGTCAGGTAGGAAACCCCTTCATTTTAGGTTCTCTTTCTTCAAGTGAATTTAGCTTTTCACACGATGGAACTTCTTGGGAGACATTCACTGTTGTCCCAGCACATCACAGAGTTCTCTCCAAAGGTGCCGAACCCATTAACACTCACGGCTGCCTCAACACCAGCCCCAATGCTATCCCGTCTTGAGATTTTCTCCACCGAACAACTTAGTCTGCTACTTCTGAATGGGACCCAAGTTCTCAGGATGTGGGTAGAATGCAATCTGTTTCTGTGCCCTCACACAGCACGAACTGCCTCTAGTCCATTTCCTGGTAGGATCCTTGTTCCCCCCTGAAACCTTATGAGCCAGGAATCCACTGTCTTCATTTCACTTCACTTTCTGGCCTTTGAAACTTACGCCAGAATGGCCCAAGTTAAACTTTGCTTAGTGTTTTTTCTAAATCCAAAGCATCAAAGCCTTCCACATTCCTCCCACAAACCAGTTCCAAAAGCCTATGGACCACATGATCAGGTTTATCATATCCACAGCCTCAGCTCTCAGTATCAGATTTCTGCCTTAGTTACTTTTCTTATTGCTGCAATAAAATATTTGATGAAAGAGATGTAAGGAAGAGTTTATTTTGGATTACAGTCTTAGGGGACAGTGTCCATTATGTTTAGGAAGGTTTGCTGCCAGGAACATGAAGCATGATCACTGTGTTCATAGTCAGGAATCAGAGACTAACAAATTCTGGTGCTCAGCTTTTTCCTTTATATGACTCCCAGGACCCCAGCCCATGGGATGACACTGACCACTTGTAGCATAAATAATTCAATCTAGATCTCTCACTGATAATGATGTGATTTGTTTCCATAGTGACTTTAAATCCTGTCAAATTGAAAATGGGTTTGAATCATTTATGCCTTCTGATCTTAATTTTGGTAGACCTTCTACATTTGGAAATGTATCCATTTCTTCTAGGTTTTACAGCTCTTTGGAATATAGGTTTTCCAAGCTTTCCCTAGAGGTTATTTTGAATTTCATTGAAATTTGTTGTAACACTTCCCCTTTGTCTCTAATTTTGTTATTCATTTTGGTTTTCCTTTCTCTTTGTTTTTGTTAGTTTGGCTAAAGGTTTATTAATCTTGTTGATATTTTCAAAGAAGCAACCATTTGATCAACTCCCTGTATTGTTCTTCAGCCTCCATTTCATTAATTTCTGACCTCATCTTTATTGTTTCTTGTCATCTAGTGGGGTTGAATTTGGCTTCTTGTTTTCTAGAACCATGAAGTACACCATCAGGTAATTTATTGGAGGTCACTCTGATTTTTAGTGTGGGCACTTATAGCCATAAACGACACTACAGGACACCCTTTCTTGTGTCCCAGAGCTTCCAATAGGATGTGCTATAACTTTCATTTAAAAGTATTGCTCACTGGCATGGTGGAGCATGTCTTTAATCACTGCACTTGGGAGGCTGAGGCAGGAGGATTGCCATGAGTTTGAGACAAGCCTTTTACTATAGAGTGAGTTCCAGATCAGCCTGGGCTAGGGTGAGACCCTGCCCCAAAAAACCAAAAGGAAAAAAAAAAACACGTATTGCTCAATCTCCAAGTATGTGCATAGTTTCTGAGGGGTTTCTAGTGTTGATTTCTAGTGTTACTCCACTGTGATCTGATAAAATACAAGGACTTAGTATTACTTTTTTTTTTGTATTTGTTAAGGCTTGCTTTATGGCCTACAATGTTGACATTTTTACAGAAGGTTCCATATGCTGAGAAGGTATTCCCCATTTGTTGGATGGAATATTCTGTAGCTATCCGTTAAATCCTGTTGATGTGTGGCATTATGTAGCTCTGAAATTTCTTTGTTCAGTTTTAGTTTAGAAGATCTATGTAAATGTGAAAGTGCACTGAAATCTTCCACTATTATTGTGTCAGAATCTACATGTCCTTTTATAACTTAATGTTTTTTGAGTATTTTATTTTCAAGGAGAGAGAGAATGAATGAATATGGGTGTGCAGGGCTTCTTGCCACTGCAAACAAACTCCAGACATAAGTGCCACTTGATGATCAGACTTTATGTGGATATTGGGGAATCTAACCCAGGCCATCAGGTTTTACAAGCAAGCATCTTTGAACCATTAAGGCATCTCCCCAACCCTTTCTTGTGGTTTTTAATGAAGTTGGGTCCCCAAAGACTTGGCACCTGCACATTTACAACCATTATATCTCCTTGGTGACCCATTCCCTTTATTTCTGTGCAGAGGCATCTTTATCTCCCGTGACTAGTTTTGCTTTGAGGTCTGTTCTCAGCTACGAGAATCACGACGCCAGCTGGTTGGTGGCTTCTTTGCTTGGTCAGTCGATTTTCATTCTCTGACCTTTGGGTCTCGGATATCTGTGCTTGGACTTGTTTTCCAATCCTGTTTAGTCTGTATCTGTAACTGGTGGCTTGAGGTCATTTACACATACGATTATTATTAAGAGGGATTGTCTGTTTCCTGTGAATTTGTTAGATGATTTATTTTGATTGCATTAGTGGTATTTCTCTTCCTCTTTCCTGTTAGTATTGGGAGTTTCCTGGTTTGCTGTGCTAGGCATGATGGAGTCCTTCCCACCTCTCCTCCATTCTTGTGTGTACTTGGGTTCTCTCATGTGTTCTTGTAGATGAGGCTCTTCCTACATCCATTCATTTAAGAATTTTCAGCAGCGCTGGCTGGCTTGTCATGAATTATCAGAATTTATGTTTGCCAGGCTGGAGAGATGGCTCAGCGGCTAAGGCACTTGCCTACAGTACCTAAGGCCCCAGGTTCAATTCCCCAGTACCCACATAAACCAGCTCTCTCTCTGTCTCTCTCTCTCTCTCTGTCTCTCTCTCTCTTCTTGAAAATGAATAAATAAAATTTAAAAAAAGAATTTATGTTTGCCTTGAATCTTATTTGTCCATCAACTTCAAGAGCTAACTTTTTGTTTGTTTGTCTTGTTTTTCGAAGCAGAGTCTTGCCCTAGCCCAGGCTGACCTGGAATTCACTATGTAGTTTCAGGCTGGCCTGGAATTCACAGTGATCCTCCTACCTCTGGCTCCCGAGTGCTGGGATTAAAGGCGTGCACCACCTCGCCTGGAAGCTAACTTTTGCTGGGCATATCTATCTTGGTTGACAGTTATTTACATTCAGGGCTTGTAATAAAGAATTTTCCCTTTCTTGTCTTTTAGGGTTGCTGGTGAAAGATCTGATGTTATTCTGATGTTTCAGCAGCTGCATATGAGTTGGTATTTTTCACCCTATAGTATTTACTAGTTTCTCTGTTTTGCATTTTTTAAAGCTTAATTCATTTATTTGTAAGAAGGAGAGAGAGAGAGAGAGAGAGAGAGAGAGAGAGAGAGAGAGAGAGAGAGAGAGAGAATGAGTAGAAGTGCCAGGGCCTCCAGCCACTACTAATGAACTCCAGATGCATGAGCTACTTTGTGTATTTGGCTTTATGTGTGTACTAGGGAATCAAACCCAGGCTGATAGGCTTTGCAGGCAAGAACCTTACCATTTTGCATTTTTGACATTTAGCTGTGACATATGAATTTTTCTCTTCATGTCTGTTTGGGATTGTGTAGTGGTTGGAATGTAAAATGTTCCCCATAGACTCACATGCTTTGGAATACATGGACCTGCCAGCTGGTGGCAATTTGGGAATATTGTGGGCCCTGGGGACCATGTTGGAGGATGTGTGCTGTTATGGACAAGCTTCCAGGCAATATAGGCCAGTTCCAAACCCATTACTTCCTTCCTGGAATCCCAGGTGAGTCTTATAACTCTGCCCTCCTCTGTCTACTAGAAAATATCAAAAGCT
>PVHP010027404.1:0-23791 GCA_004024765.1 Zapus hudsonius | reverse complement strand
AGAGAGAGAGAGAGAGAGAGAGAGAGAGAGAGAGAGAGAGAGAGAGAGAGAGAGAGAGAGAATGGGCATGCCAGGCCCTCTAGCCACTGCAAATGAATTCCACCCCTGTGTATCTGGCTTTATGTGGATTCTGGGGAATTGAATTTGGGTCCTTAAGCCTTGCAGGCAATCGTCTTAACTGCAGCTGAGCCATCTCTCCAGCCCATATCATATGTATTGGTTTAGGGTCTAGCTCATGCTGACCTGGAATTCACTATGTAATCTCAGGGTGGCCTTGAAGTCACAGAGATCCTCCTACCTCGCTCCTGAGATCTGGGATTAAAAGTGTGTGTCATCACGCCCAGCTTTTTTTTTTTTAAATTATCAGTTAATGGACATTTGGGTTATTTCTACTTTTTGCCTATATGGTCAATGCAGCTATGAACATGTATATGCAGGTTTTGGTGTGGACACGGTTTCAGTTACTGTGGTAAAGCCTTCAGAGTGGAATTGTTTGGTCATGTGGTAACTATATATTTAACCTTTGAGGAACTGCCATACTGTGTCCAAAGAACCTAGTTTGGAATACTGATACAGTAGTCATGTGGCCAGATGGTTTGAATTATTACTTTATTGAGAAATTTTAATTATTTTTTTATATTTATTTACTATGTGTGTATGTGGTGTGTTCATGTGTGTGTGTGCAGATGCTCATGTTTTATGTGCACATGTGGAGGCCAGACTAGAATGTCAGGTCCTCCTCTGTTGCTCTTTTTTTCCTTGAGATGGAGTCTCTCACTGAATCTAGAGCTACCATTTTCCATCAGATTGGCCAACAGGGGAGCTCCAGTGCTTCTCCTGTCTCTGCCCCTCCCATCAGGACTGGGGTTACAAGCATGCATGACCACACCTGGCTTTTTATTTTATTTTATTTCATTGGTTTTTTTCGAGGTAGGGTCTTGCTGTAAACCAGACTGACCTGGAATTCACTGTGTAGTCTCAGGGTGGCATCAAACTCATGGCGATCCTGCTACCTCTGCCTCCCGAGTGCTGGGACTAAAGGCGTGCGCCACCACGCCCGGCTCACACCTGGCTTTTTATAGAAGTGCTGGGATTGAACTCCAGTCCTCATGCTGAGCACTCTTACCGGCCAGCCGGCCGAGCCATCTCTCCAGCCCCAGAATTGTAAATTCTTTATGTCATTTTTTTCTTTCCACTTATAAAAAGTGTTTTGGGGCTGGAGAGATGGCTCAGCAGTTAAGGCACTTGCCTATAAAGCCTAAGGACCTGAGTTCAATTCCCCAGTATACCCATGTAAAGCTAGATTCATAAAGTGATACATGCATCTGAAGTTGGTCTGAAGGTGCTTGAGGTCCTGGTGCACCTATTCTCTCTGTATCTCTTCTCTCTTGGTTCACAAATAAATAAAATAAATAAATAGTGTTTTGTATAAACATCTTTTTTTCCGCAACCAAATCTTTTACTGTTTATAAGAATGGCATCTGTGTTTTATTTTACTCCCCGAGCATTAGGGCCTGGAAGAGGTATCCTCAAAGGAGCCCACATTGTCACCTGTGTGTGTCACCACCTGCAGTCCATTCTCAAAACACCAGGGACCCTTGTTAGTTCAGACAATACAGCTCTGTTTCGCTTGCTTGCCAGTCTGAATACTTTTTTGACTTTGATCCTTTTGCTTCTTCTGCAGCCTTGCACCTGAGGCAGAAGCTGGTACCTTCTCTTACACCAGCTGTGTGATTTCACCCTCTTGTTTGTTTTCTTTCCTCATCTCTAGAAACATGTTGAAAACTCACCTAGCAATTCATCTTGATGTTGCCAGGACCTTCAGCTGCCGTTCTTCACAGTCCCTTGTATCACACACAGGTCTATCTTTAAAAAGCAGTCAGCTTGCTGTGTGTGGTGGCAGCACATGCTTTTAGTCCCAGCACTCTGCAGGCAGAGGCAGGAGGATTGCTGTGAGTCCGAGGACAGCTGGGCCAGAGTGAGACCCTACCTTGAGAAAAAAAAAAGTAGTCAACTATACTTCCTATCTCCTTCTTGACTACTGTTAGTTTTTATTCTAGAACCATCCCATCTAGGGTGCGGCCTGCAACTCTGCATTGTAGCGACTATGCCAGGAGCTTGGCTGGGTTCTGATGACATCCTTCAAGGAACACAGCTTTAAAGACCACATTTAGACAGGGTCAGAGGGCTGTCATCTTTGTGGGGTGAGCCCATTTAGGTAGCATCTGTTTATAGGGTAGCTATTGGCCTCCTAAGTCTTTTCGAGATCCTGAAATCTGGTTTCTGTTTCATGTATTACGTGAAAATTGCCCCCTTGAAAGTTGCAAGAGAGAAATTGGATGTTCCTTCTTAACGTACAAGACTTTCTGTGTGCTGACCACCCATCCCTTCCTGCACATTTCCTCTTCCCTGGTGTTTGGTTTTGTTGTCTGTCTCTGTGATCAGCCTGGTGGGCTGCTTCCACCTGCTGCCTTCGTGGATGCCAAGATCATTAGCAGAGGTTCCTTTTTATTTTCTCTACTTCTTAAAACTCTGCTCAGGGTGTAAGGTCCCTTTCTCTCTCTCTCTCTCTCTCTCTCTCTCTCTCTCTCTCTCTCTCTCTCTCTCTCCTTGCCTCTCTCCCTCTCTACCTACCTCTTTCCCTCCCTCCCTCCCCCCTCTCTCTTTCGTTCTTTCTTTCTGTGTATGTGTATGTTCATGAGTGTGTGGATATATGTGAGCACATGAAAACACGTGGAGGTCAAATGACAACCTTGGTTTTTTACTTGAGTTCTGTGGACTGATCTCAGGCTCTTATGCTTACAAACATACATTTTACTAACTGAGCTATCTTCCCATCCACAGTTTCTGCCTTTTTGAGAAAACCTTGGAAAAGCTTCCTAAGAAATTATGGTGTTGCTTTCTAATTTCTTTTTGCTCTTGTGCCTTTTACTTCATTCTTCTTGAAATCACAGCTATAAGGTGGAAGCTGACACTCTCAGGAGACTGGAAGCCTTAGTCCAACCTAAAGAGGCTGCATCTCTCCTGTAGTCCCTGAGTCAGTGCATTACAGTAGAGTAAGAACAGAGTAAATTGTTTGTATATAATTATAGCTATTACTTGTTATATTTATTCTTAAATTTATTTTAAAAATCACTAAGAATAATAAAACAGATACCAAATCCAACACCCACCTTAAGAAAGAAAATACAGTTGGGAAACTGGAGAGATGGCTTAGCAGTTAAGGCATTTGCCTGCAAAGCAGATGGACCTGAGTTCAATTCCCCAGTACCCATGTAAAGCCATATGCACAAGGTGGTGTATGTGTCTGGAGTTCCTTTGCAGTGCTGGAGGCCTAACATGCCCATTCTCTTTCTCTGCCTCTTTCTCTTAATCTCTCTCTCTCAAATAGATAAAATATTTAAGATACAGTTGGGCATGGTAGCATACATCTTTAATCCCAGCACTTGGGGAGGAAAAGGTAGGTGGGTCACCATGAGCTTGAGGCCACCCTGTGACTACATAGTGAATTCCAGGTCAGCCTGGGCTAAAGTAAGACCCTTCCTAAAAAAAAATAAAATAAGAAAATATTAGAGTACACTCTTCTGCTGCTGTTGTCTATCTGATGTCTAGCCTCTGTTCATGCCATGTTTTTCCCTGCCATTATGGAGCTTCCCCTTGAGTTTGTAAGCCAAAAAAAAAAAAAAAATCTTTTTCTCCCCAAACTGCTTTTGGTCAAGTGCTTTGTGACAGCAACATAAAATTGGTACTGAGAAATGGGGCTTTTGGCTCTAGAAACCTATCTTTTTGCCTTTTGGAACTAATTTGCTAGAGGAATGTGGAAGGATTTGAAACCTTAACTCAAGAGAAACTTTGCAGTGCTGAAGGCAGAGTTTGATGGACTATTCTTGTCAGAGTTGAAAGTTATATAAGTGCAGCTATAAGTGTGGACTGTGGGGTTTGGCTTATGAGGAGAAGAAAGAGCTTAGTCTGGACTTGGCTAAAGGCAGCTTGTGTGAGAGGCTGCTCATGTCCTGAGAACTTGTGCAGGATTGCACTGCATAATAATGGACTGGTGTAACCAGGCATGGTGGCACACACCTTTGGGCCCAGCACTTGGGAGGCAGGGATAGGAGGGTTGCCACCTGAGTATATATAGTGAATTCCAGGTCAGCCTGGGATAGAGCAAGACCCTCCCTTAAAAAAAATGGACTGGTGTGAACAGAAGGATATGGCAGAAAGAATTGAAAACTTTGGGCCAAAATTATTGTCTGTTCAGCTGCAATTGTTTGAGAGATTACAACCATTGAGATTGGTTCAGCTCTTCTGCATTGGGACAGCAGGAAGAATTCCAACTCTTTTGTAGGTAGGGGGCCTGAAAGATAAAGTGTTCTGCTCTTCAAAGTTGGCTTTCTCCCCTGGATTAACAAATTGGTAGTCCACCTGGTACTATGGGAGTATAACAGATGCAGGAAAGAGAGGGTCATTGGCTTTGCAACAGGGTTTTGTTTTTTTGGAAATGGCCATGGGCAATATAAGGCAGGGCTGTTGAATTGCCTGTGTGGAAGCCCATGGAGCTATGGTATGGATTAACTGTGGGTTGCAGTGGAGACAGGAGGATATTTTAGAGATACTAGAACTGTGAGAGCTGCCAGCTCATGATGGAGTTTTTTCAGGCTGTGAGCAGCCCATCTGGAGGGGTGGAGTTGGAAACTCCAGAGGCTGATTAGAGGTATCGGACTTGGAGCTATGGAGTTTGATGCTTGCCCTGTTTGCTTTAGATCTTATATTGGCTCAATCTTTCTTTGCTATGCCCAGTGCCATCTTTTGCAGTGTGAATGTCTACTTTGTCATTACATTATTTTGGTTTTATAGGCTAACAGTTAAGAGACCTTGGACTATGGGTATGTTTAAACAGTATTGGGTTGAAAAACTATAGGGATTTTAAAGATTGGACTGAATGAATTACATTTTACATCATGTATGGTCATTAGTTTATGGGGGTGAAATGTGGTGGCTTGAATCAGGGGTCCTGGGAATTGGAGCCTTGCTGGAGGAGGTATGTTGTTGGAGATGGACTTATGTGTGTTATAGCCAGCTCCCCCTTGCCAGTGTTCAGCACACTCTCCTGCTGATGTTGGCCAGGAGGTGATGTCCAGCCTCTGCTCATGCCATGTTTTCCCCCTGCCACCGTGGAACTTTCCCTTGAGTCTGTAAACCAAAATAAGCTCCCAAAAATTAACAAAGAAAGAAAATATTAATAACAGAACTGAATTCTCACCATGTGTCCTTCCCAGCCACCTTCTTTCTACCCACAAAGTGACCTCTAAATGAAGTCTGTGTTTACCACCCTTAAACTTTATCTAAAAGGTAGTACACATTTCATGTAGACTTTTGCAATAAGTGAGATTTTTTTCCTTGTTCTTTCCATTTTTTTAAACTTTTAGTTTTAAAGATTTTTGTTTAATATATTTTTTTAATTTTTCAAAAAATATTTTATTTATTTGAGAGAAAGAGAGAGAGAGAGAGAGAGAGAGAGAGAGAGAGAGAGAGAGAGAGAGAGAGAGAGAGAGAGAATGGGCACACCAGGGCCTCCAGCCATTGCGAATGAACTCCAGACACATGTGCCCTCTGGCATATAAAGCATCTGGCTTTATATGGGCACTAGGGAATTGAATCCTGGTCCTTCTGCATTGGAGGCAAATGCCCCAACCGCCAAGCCATCCCTTCAGCCCAATATTTTTTATTTTTATTAGTAAGCAGAGAGATACAGAAAGAAAGAGAGAGAGAATATGGGCACTCCAGGGCCTTCAGTCATGCACCACTTTGTGCATCTGGCTTACGTGAGTAAAGGGGAATTGAACCCAGGTCCTTAGGCTTTGGAGGAAAGCACCTTAACCACTGAGCTATCTCTCTAACCCTGAACTTTTATTCATTTATTATTTTATTATTTTTAAAATGCGGACCACTTCATGAATTTGAGTGTCATCCTTGCACAGGGGCCGTGCTAATCTTCTCTGTATAGTTCCAATTTTAGTATATGTGCTGCTGAAGCAGGCACATAAACTTTTATTTTTTATTTTTAAACTTTTTATTCATAGCTTCCATAATTATAGACAATAAGCCATTATGATCCCCTCCCCACCTTCCCTCTTCTCCCTCTGAATTAGTCTCTGTTTTGTTTTGGTGTCATATCTTTTCCTCTCATTATGTGTAGGTATTATCAGGCACTGTGAAGTCATGAATATCAAGGCCATTTTGTGTCTGGAAGTTTGTGTTGGAAGCAGTCCTACCCTTTCTTTGGCTCTTACAATCTTTCCATCACCTCTTCCATAATAGACTCTGAGCCTCAGGCAGTGTGATAGGGATGTCCTGGTGCTGAACACTCCACTGTCATTTCTTCTCAGCACTATGGTGTCTTTTGAGTTATCACAGTGGTCACCACCATCTGAAAAACAGAAGTTTCTCTAGCCAAAAGTGAGAGTAGTATTATTGTATGGGTATGCTCATTTAAAAAAAGTGCTTATTGGGTAGTTTGGTGGACATAATATTTGCATTTACCCAGACAACAGCAGGTGTTACTCCTCTAGAGTTCATGACCTCCCCCACCATAGGCTTTTATCTAGGTCTTCAGTACCAGGCATGTATTCCCTCCTGTGGAGCGTGCTTCCAGTCCAACTAGAGAACAATTTGTTTCCCCTACAATAGACATACCACTATTGCCCCAGTTGGCACATTTGGCCTGGCTAGCCTGTTTTACGACTTGCAAGGTCCTCTGCTATTTACCACTGTTGATGACTTCTCTCCCCCATAGGGCTGCATGCAGCCATAGCTTTTCCCAGCTTTCTGTCAGCTGATTAACAAGGAGGAAGTTTCCAGCCCAGCTCCAGGTTGATTTCTCAGTGACCTGCCACCCAAATATATGTGATCTTCATCAATAGAGTCGTATCATTTCATTCTAGTGGGCAACCAAGAGCCTTGTCACTGTGAACAAATGAGATAGGTGTCAGTTATCTCTAAACATAGATGAGGAATCCAGGGTCCAGAGACTTCAGATAAATTCAAGGCAGTCACAGGGATAGTATTTAAATCTATGCCTGTCTGGTTCAAATCCCATGCCTTGCACTGTAGAAAGTGCTAAATGTTTTCAAAAGTAACATAATGTTTAATGTGTTCTAGACATTATTAAACTTACTGCCTTAGTCCCTCTCTATTTTAGACCTTTTTTTCCTCCCCTTTTCTATAGTCATTATTGTTAAAATTCTTCATTTAGATATGGGAGCAACCTGGTCCAGTGGGAGGTAGGAGACCAGAGTCCTTGTCCCAACTCTCACCAACTGTGAGATTTTTGGGAAGTTCCTTTGTCTCCTAAGTGATTCTAGATCCAACAGAGTTGATAGTTGAAATTGACTATCACAAATGGGGGTCATGATATGGAAGGCTTATTCCAGGCTAGATTGTCTTCTTTCTGTGGATTTGTGTTAACTTACATTCAGTGTGACTTATGTGGAAATTCCAGGCCCATCAAGGCTGTCTGTAGTATGGAGAAGGAGTCTGAAGGTCCAGGAATGTGAATCCTAATGTTTCATTCAACTCTCCAGCTGTCCAGGGCTGCCTTGCAAGTATAGTTGAAGAGGCATTTCTTTTCTTTTCCTCCCTCCCTCCCTTCTATTTTTCTCTTTTCTTTTTGTTTTTTGAGGTAGGGTCTCACTCTAGCCCCGGGCTGACCTGGAATTCACTATGTAGTCTTCAGAGTGGCCCCGAACTCATGGTGACCCTCCTACCTTTGCCTCCCCAAGTGCACCACCACGCCCGGATCTTTTTAGTTTTTTTGTAGTGCTGTGAATGGAACTCAAGGGCCTGTGCAGGCTAGGTGGGTGCTCTCATTGAGCTTCCGCCCCACTCCCTGAGTAGACATTGCTAACACAGAAGTATAAGGACAAGCCCAGGCCTGGTAAAACGATTCATGGCCAGAGGGTTGTTCAGTCTTTGAATCATATCCTCATATGATAGTGTTCCCTCATTATTAGCAGGGTTGAAGTCATGTAAGGACGAGTCCTATTATAGTCAGCGCATCTACCATCTGTGTAAGGGTTAGGTTCTGAACGCCACGCTTCTCTACACTGAGCACATTCCTAACACAGGGCCAGGAATGGTTAGAACAACAACCACAAACTGGTTTGCATCAAGAAGAGGGCAACAATGCTTGTTTTGGGATGACTGCACCATTGGTCATTTGTCTATAAAGTGTTGAAAGACTTCATGTTGGTTGGTTGAAGATTTCATGTTACTAATGAAAAGAAATGTGAGGTATGTATTGTTAGTTTCCTAGGCTGTCACAGCAAATTACCTTGAACTCGGTAGCTTTCCATTACAGAAATATATTCTCTTTTTTTTAAAAAAAATTAATTTATTTGCAAGGAAAGAGAAAGAGAGAGAGAGAGAAGAGAGAGAGGTTATTATGGATGGGCACACCAGGGCCTCCAGCCACTGCAAAAAAAACTCCAGATGCATGCTACACTTTGTGCATATGGTTTAATGTGGGTACTGGGGAATTGAACCCTAGTCTGTAGGCATTGCAAGCAAGTGCCTTAACCATTGAGCCATCTCTCCAACCCAGAAATGTATTCTTTCATAGTTTCGTACATGAGTAAGTCTGAAATCAAGGTGTTGGCAGGACCATAGTCCCTTGGAAGGATCCAGGAACTGAGTTATTTCTTGCTGATCCCAGCTTCTGGGGGCTCCTGGTATTCCCTGGCTGCTGCCAGCACAATTTCAGTCTCTTCCTGGCCTTCAGCCTTTTTAAGAAAGTGCTTTAAGCTGCTGAGCCATCTCTCCAAAGTGAACCAAATAATGAGTTCTCAACCATTTTGCTCCCTGCTAGTTTCTGCTGATGCACCCACCTGTGGGGGATGATGGAGAAGAAATAGCAGGGTTTTGTTTCTTTATAGTGCCTGAATGCCCTTAGGCAAAAAGAAATACCATTACACTTTGGACTGGATGGTTGTTTTGTAACTACCAAGGAGGAGTAGGTTTCCCTCACTGTCCGATAGGCCATACAGAAGTATCTGCTTTCATACAATGAGGAGGAAGCATCTCTGGCTTTTCCTCTTCCCTGTCCTTGTCCTCTGATGCTTCACAGGTTGTCCTTCCTATTCATGTTGTAGTAGGCACTGGTGTACGTGCATTGTCTCTGGTAGCTGCATCCTCACGCTGTGGTGGTTTGGGAGTCATGTTCTCTAAGTTACCTTGAACACTGAATGAGTAAGTCCTGAGTCTCTGCTCCTAGGGGAAAGGCAGGGCACATTAGGCTTCTGTAAGCCCATTCACCAAACCAGTCAGTACATGATCTTTTATATGTTTCTGCTTAAATAAGCACTCAATACTGACTTGTTCATTAAAAATGAACTCATGGGCTGGGAGGTGGCTCAGTGGCTAAAGGCGCTTGCTTGCAAAGCCTGCTGGCTCAGGTTCACTTCCCCAGTACTAATGTAAAGCCAGATGCATATGCTGGAGTTAGTTTTCCGTGGCAGGATACACTGATATGCCCATTTCCTCTCTCTCTCTCTTTCACACACCTATGCACTCAAATAAATAAAAAAATTTAAAAATGAATTCAGGCTGGAGAGATTGCTCAGTGGTTAAGGTGCTTGCCTGCAAAGCCCAGTGACCTGAGTTTGATTCCTCAGTAGTCATATAAAGCCAGATGCACAAAGTGGCACATGCATCTGGAGTTCATTTGCAGTGGCTGGAAGCCTAGGAAGACCCATTCTTTCTCTGTCTCTCTTTTATCTCTCTCTGCTTACAAATGAATAAATAAATAACATATATATACATATATACATATGTGCATATATATTTTTTTCAAGGTAGGGTCTCACTGTTGTTCAGGCTGATCTGGAGCTCTCTATGTTGTCTCAGGGTGGCCTCAAACTCATGGCAATCTTCCTACCTCAGCCTCCTGAGTGCTGGGATTAAACGTATGTGCCACCACACTCAGCTAAACAAAATATTTTTAAAAAATGAACTCACCTGGGCATGGTGGTGCATGCCTTTAATCTCAACACTCCGGAGGCAGAGGTAGGAGGATCACCATGAGTTAAAGGCCACCCTGAGACTACATAGTGAATTCCAGGTCAGCCTGGGCTAGAGTGAGACCCTACCTCGAACCCTCCCCCCCCCAAAAAAAAAAAAAAAGAACAAGAACTCATGGACAACAGCCTTAACATCTCATGTTTGGTCAAAACTTAATTCAGTACCACACTTGAGGGACATTCTAGTTAGTGAAATCACCACTAAAAAGTACAAAAAATACAAAATGTACCACTAAACACATCATAAACAGGACACATCATAAACAGGTTTCCAGTATGAGAACTAAAACAAGAGGGCTGGGTGTTGTCTACCCAACTTCAGTTGGGAATATTCACCTGAGATTCCTGCTCTGTATCCCCTCAAGTGACCTTGGAACCATCACTAGCACTGATTTTAGGGTTACAGGTCAATTTGAGTCAATGGGAGAATATGAGACCCGTGGATAAGGAGGACAGACTGTAATTCCATCTATCTATGGTCTCCACTTGATGGTTGAAGAAACTGAGTCTCAGAGAGCTTTGGTAACTTGCTCAGAGGCACACATGGTTGAGCTGGGATTCATATTCTGCCACATTTCTGTCATTGTAAGAGCAGAGACCTAGTATGCGGGGAGGTGTGTCTCTAGCTGCTTGTACAGTGTGTGCTGAAAGTTGGCATTTAGAAAATGAGGCTTTCCCTGAATTGTGATTAAGTTGTAGTCCATAAACTTCCAGGTCCATTTTCCTGAACTGAGCTCAGAGACCAGGTACCAGTGTAGAGGAAAGTCAGGGACAAAGGAGGGCTCTTAATTCTAGAAGTACAATTATCTTTCACATGTGTGGAGCTTTTCATTTGCCAGTATGGATTCACATGACCTTTGAGTTGATCAAATAATCTGCCCCGAGAAGGTCTTATACAAAGTTGGCAAATGTGTTAGTGTCAGTGAGAACTTTCAGACTGGAGCCCAAATAGCCTGCTTTTTACCTCCCTACAATATGCTGTTAGATTTGCAGAGCAGGCTTCTCAGCAGATTGTGAAAAGTTGACAATTCATCCCTGGCTTCCTGCAGAAGCCTGAAGGTTACAGGCTGCCACCTGGTTCAGAGTGACTCACCAGGGGAGCCAGCAGAAGCATGCAGGATGTCATAGCCCAACTGCTCCAAGAATTCCAATGCAGAAGAGACAGGGAGCATCATAGGCTGCTACTAGAGCCCTATAAGTGGGAAGGTGTATTAGTTTACTTTTCATGTAGCTGTGATAAAATAACCAACACAAGCAATGAAAGGAAGGGGTTGTTTCAGCTCACAGTTTGAGGATGCAATCCATAATGACGCAGGAGCAGCGTGAAGCAGTATGAGGCAGTTGGTCACATTGCATCACTGTCAGGAAGCAGAGAGTTCATGAACACTGGTGCTTAACTTGCATTCCCCTATTTATTCAGTCGTGGGCTCTAGCCCATGGAGAAGAGCCACCTACAGCTAGGGTGGGTCTTCCCACCTCAGTGAATCTAATCTAGAAGCTCTTTCCCCAGAGATATCTGTCTCCTGGGTGATTCTAAATCCAATCAAGTTGACAAGTGAAATTAGTCATCAAGGAGAGAAACATTCTATAAGAAGTTAGCAGTTCACAATTCACAAGAATGACTATTTTTGTGTGTGTTATATGTGTGCAGGTGCAGAAGCAGATGTGTGTGTGTGTGTGTGTGTGTGTGTGTGTGTGTATTTGTGCCCAAGACAATCTACCTCAGGTGTCATTCCTTAGGTGCTGACCACCTTTATTGAGATAGGGTTTCTCATTGGTCTTGAGCTTACCAGGTAGGCTAGGCAGGTTAGTATGCCCCAGAGATCCTTCTGTCTCCATGTCCCCAGGGATTGAATTACTGGCATGCATCACCCATCTTTTAAACAAACAACAAACAAACTTTTTTTTTTTTCTGGTGGGGGTCTTATTCTAGCCCATACTGTCTGGAACTCTGCATTCCTAGGCTGGCATTGAACTCACAGCAGTCCTCGTACCTCTGCCTCCTGAGTGCTGGGACTAAAGATGTGTATCATCATGCCTGGCAAAAGACAAAAGATTTTTTTTATCAATGGCTTTCATACATGTATATAATATATTTAGATTATAATTCCCTTCCATTACTTTCTTTTGTTACCTTCCCCAGCACTTCCCTTTCACTGTACCCCTTCTATTGATGTCATTTTTTCCCCTCCTCCATCATTCATGACAATGCATTGATAGGCCCAATATTGTGTAGGTCTTATGCAATTAACGACAGCTGCTGTGAGGCCATGAATGCAACGGCTACTTCACGTTCAGAAGACAGAGTTCCAAAGCACTCCACCCCATCTTTGGCTCTTAAATCCTTTCTGCCACATCTTCTTCCATGTTCTCTGAACCTTGGAGGATATAATAGAAAATTCTCATTTAGTGCTGAGCACTCAACTCTCACTACTTCTCAGCACTTTGATGAGTTTTGAATCTCCTTAGTAGTCATCGCCATCTGCAAAAAGAAGCTTCTCTGACTGAAAATGAGAGTAGCACTACTCTGTGGATATAAACATAAATATTTTAAGATGAGTTTGATGGGCATACATAAATATTTAGCCAAATGACAGCCATAGGCTTTTATCTAGGTTTTCAGTAGTAGGCATGAATTCTCTTCTGGGACATGGGCCTCAAATCCAAGCAGAGAGCAGTTAGTTACACCTATAACAGTCATGCCACTATTGTACCAGAGGGTTCATCGTGCCTGGCTGATCAGTCGGGTAGCTCACAAGTGATGCTGGGAAAAACTGTTGATGATTTTTCTTCTCAAACAACTTGCATAGCACTTTTCAGCACTATGACAGTTAACCAGCAGGGAGGAGGCTTTCCAGCTCAGTTCCTGCTTGATGTCTCAGTGTCTGGCAACTGGGGTGTGTGGTACCTTTAGCAATGGAGTCTTAGTTCTCGTGATGTTGGGCTTTTTGCAGTGGTTCTGGGGCTCAAACTCAAGTCCTCCTGCTTGTGAGGTAAGTACTTTATCAGCTGAGCTACTCCTCAGCCCACAAGGATGACTTGTAAAGATTTTTCTTCCCTGGCAACCCACAGCAGTACCGTCTTCTCTTTTTGTGACTTGCATTAGTCTGTCACAGTGACGGTCGAAGTTCCCCAGAAAGTGAAATTTTTTCTCTTACATATCATGTGTTCTAGGTTTTCTGGAACTTTGTAGAAATCTTGTGATTATATCACCACAGTAAAAGTAAATTCTGCTTGAAATAATTCTGTCAGAGACAAGTGTCTTTTAATTTGACTGATAAATATTTGTACTGTGACAGCTATATACTTGTACATTCTATTCTTTCTGGCTCTTTTAAGATATAGTTTTGGTGAGGCACTGTACCTAACAGTATATACCTTGCACTGTTTGACAGTGTCCTGAGTTGCCATTTAGTTAGTTTTTTAAAAACTTTAAAAAAGTCCTTATATCTGATATCACCAATAAAAAGGATATACAAAACTATGTACAGTATAAAGAACAACTATACAGTGAGTACTCTTGTAACCACCACTCAGGATGAGTGATAGCAATCATCAGCCCCGCATGGCCCTGATCATATCTAGACTTGTGAAAGTCATTTCCTTGTTTTGCTTTATAGCTTTATCACCTCCTCAGGTACCTTAAATATACAGCTTAGTGTTGTCTGTTTATGAACTTTATACAGATGGGGCCAAACCTCCTGTGTTTACATACATTTCACTTGCTTGGCTTTGTGGGGTTCATCCATGCTGTGACTAGTTTACTTTGTGATTCTTAGTGCTCTGCAGTATTCCATTTGTTCACCCTTTCTACTAGTGAGTGGGCTTCAGGGTGATTTCCAGTTTGTTGCTTTTTAGCATGGTTTAATTTTAAGGTCAGCCACAGTAACTTTCTTCAGATTCTTTCTTGCATTTAGTTTTTTTTTTTTTAATGTGTATAGTATGTGTAGGGTGTGTGTGTGTGTGTGTGTGTGTATGTGTCTGTGTATGCATGTACACACACACACACACACACACACACACACAGATGCATATGCCCTGTGTGTGTGTGGAGGCCAGAGCAGTACATCAGGTGGTCTCCTCTGTCACTCTTCTGCTTTATTTCCCTGAGACAGCATATTTCATTGAATCTGGAACCGAGGCTGTTTTTCAGTTAGACTGGTTGGCCAGTGAGCCCTAGCGATCCTTCTGTCTCTGCTTCCCTCAGCTGGGGTTACAGGTGTGTGTGGCCACACCTGGCTTTTTATGTAGGTGCTAGGGATAGAACTTGAGGCCTCATGCTTGTACTCTTACCATTGAGCCATCTCCTCAGCCCCTCTTTCTGGTTCTTTTGCTATGCCAAGCATACCCCTATCTCTGAGCCCTTGCAATTCTTAACCCTCTCTGCCTAGAATAGTCTTCCTCTGGTTACCAGCATGGATAACTCCCTGACTTTAGTCAGATCTCCGCTCAAGGTCATTTTATCAGACAGTTCTTCCCTGACCATCATGTTTAAGTTAACTGCTCATCCCCTCTGTTTGAACTCATTCACTGTGTATTTCTTCATAGTCTTGGTCATCATCTAACAGAAACATGCGTGCTTATCATCTGCTTCCTCCCACAAGATTATAATATAAGCCTGACCTTCATAGTCAAACAGCTGAACAATTGAACAGTTTGTCTGTGAGCCCAAAGACAGATTCCAGCCTCCTCCCTACTGTTCAGAGCCCTGTGAACTTGGGTCCGAGCAGTAGTAAGTAGGATCACTGGAACTCTGGGTCTTGCCAAAATCTTTTATTCTCCATCCTTGGTGGTAGAGAATAATACCAGGATTTCTCTGGAAGTGACTTTTATGCTGAGGGACATTGTAATCCTGTCTCCAGGCAGATTGTCACTTAGACCTTGTTGAAAGAAGATTACAGATCAGTTTGGGTCTTATGTCCTGAGGTAAGATTAGGGTGAAATCCCAGCTTCTGCATAGAATGTAACTTGAGAGCAGCAGCTCCCAGGACTGAGGTTAATACAATATTTATCATCAGCAGATGGTGGCTAGCAGCAAAGTAGCCGCTCTCACTTTCTTTAGGTCCTTTTAGAAATCATTTTATGAGGGTGGAGCAGAGATCCACACCCCTCCTTCTTTCTGTCTGCCCTCCAGGGGTTCTTGGGGCCGATGGGAGTTCTCTTTATACTGGTCCAGCCCTTTCTGCTCTGGACTATGCAGAGGTTCCCAGGTGACTTCTCAGGTTGTTTGCTTGTCCTGGTCTTTCTCTGCTGGTTTTAAACTGAGATGGATGGAGGCCTTGCTGAGTGGCAGTCCTGGACTGAAAGTTTCAGAGGCTGGGTGTGGTGGCGCACACCTTTAGTACCAGCCACTGTGAGTTCAAGGCCAGCCTGAGACTATAGATTGAGATCCTGGTCAGCCTGGGCTAGAGTGAGACTACCTCGAAAAAACTAAAAAAAAAAAAAAAAAAAAAAAAAAAAAAAAAAAAAAAAACTCTCAGAGCCTATGGAGATGAAAACTACAGGCTGGTGGGACAGACATTTCTGGGGCTCCTCAGAGTTTGCAGTCCAGTTCATTCTGACCATTCTTTTGAATTTACGGGGGTCATTGTTTATTCCCTGTGCTTCAGAGAGGCCTGGCTAAAGGGATCCCATCCTTGTCAAGGAGGCAGTGGGCAGAGCAGAGGCGGCTGTGTGTGCTCTGCAGAGCAGGAGCTGCTGACAAACACCCCAGAGGCCACTTCATCCAGGGCAGCAGCAGCTGCTGCTTGTCCCTGTTTTACATCGTCCCCTGGGTATCCGTGACTAGGCCAGGGACACCAGGGGAACACTGCTCTTAATTAGGGCAGGGATAGATGTGGAGAAAACACAACTTCTAAACAGGTTGCATTTTGACCTTTTTATTATGTGTCTTCCAGTTTATGGAATAAGGGCCAGTGGCTGAGATTTAATAGAGGTGTATGTGTGTGTGCACACATATGTGCACACATGTATGAGAGAGAAAGAGAGCTATAAAGAAGAGAGATCCAGGTATGATGGCTCATTCCTGTAATCCCAGTACTTAAGAGACTGAGGCAGGAGGATTCCCTTGAGTTCAAGGTCAGCCTAGGCTACATGGTAAGTTCTAGGTCAGCCCAGGTTAGAGTGAGATCCTGTCTCAAAGCAAAGAAAACAAAACAAAAAACATAAAGAAGAGAGAAAGACAGGTAAGAGACACATTACAGAGCTCTCCAGAGAGAGAGGAAAGAGGCAGGAGAGGCAGTCAGAGAGAGAGAGAGAAAAAAAGAGAGAGAGAGAAAGAATTACAGAGAAAGGACAGATATTGATAGAGAGGAGAGAGAAACTAGACAGAGGAGAGATGGACACTGGAAGGGTGGGCAAAGCACACAATTTCCTCAAAATTAAAGAAACTGATTTAGTAAAGCCAAATGTGGCTCAGTTGTTTGTGGTCAAATGTTATTTTTACTGATTATTTGTTATGTACACAAAGTACATAATGTCTAATTTCTAGCCTCTCTCTTTAGGATAGTTCTAAAAAGTGGCAACAGAGCTGGGGAGATGGCTCAGTGGGTACAGTGTTTGCCACACAAGTGTGAAGACCTGAGTTCAGTTCCTCAGCACCCACATTAGTGCTGGGTATGGCATTGTGTGCCTGTCATCCAGTGCTGGGAGGTGGAGACAGAGAATCCCTGGGGCTCACTGGCTAGCTAGTCTAGCCAAATTGGTGAGCTACAGGCTCAGTGAGAGACCCTGCCTCAAATAATATGGTGTAGAGTTCAATAAGACCCCTGATGTTGACCTCTGGTCTCCACGCACACACACACACACACACACACACACACACACACACACACACACACGAGAGTGTGTATACACAGGAATACGCATACACACCACACACATACAGATGCAAAGAAGAGTGGTAACAGTGAATTACAACTAGGGTTTTGGGATCAGGACTCTGTTGGTTCCATCAGACAAGTACTTTAAAATTTAAAATATTTTCTGTGTGTGTGTGTGTGTGTGTTTGTGTATGTGTGTGTGTGTGTGTTTGTGTATGTGTGTGTGTGTGTGTACCACGGTGCATGTATAAAGGCCAGAGAGCAACTTTTAGGTCCATCTCATTACTGGCAGGTTCTCTTGTTCCCTGCTCCTTTTGCCAGAGTCTCCTGTCTCTGCCTCCATTTTTACCACAGCTTCTGGCATGTTATGTGGGGCCTGGGGATCTGAACTCAGGTACTCAGAGTTACACAGCAAGTCATCATCCACTAAGCCATCTCCCCAGCTCTCCAAAAAGTACTTTAAAGTTTTTGCTTATGTGTGTGTGTGTGTGTGTGTGTGTGTGTATGTAATGTGGTGTGGGGTGAGTGTGTGGATGCACGTGTATGTGCCCATGAAGCCCCCAGGGGATTTCCTGTGCACTTGCCTGATACGGGGTTCCATCACCTGTGGTGTGGGGGGGTGGGAGTAGGGAATGTTGCGTGTCTCCCCTATCACTCTTTCTACCCATTCTTTCTTGACTCTCTTATTGATCCCAGAGATTGCCTTTTTTTTCTTTTTTGTGGTGGGGGAGTCCCGGTAATTCTTTGGTCTCTGCTTCCCACAGGAGTGGGGTTACAAACATGCATGTTTATGTGAGTCCTGCAGATTGAATTTCAGCAGTCTCTCAGACCTTCTCAGGCCTTCCTGATTGCACAGGAAGTGCTCTTAACTACTGAACCATTTCTGCTGCCCCTCAACAAGCACTTGTTAAGCAGTCACTACTTGTGGGATCCCTCTGGGTGTTGTGGGACATAGAATTATTGGGTAAAACCCCTGCTGTGTGAGGAATTTACTTGTAGCATATAAAAACGAAACAAGCTGGGCGTGGTGGTGCACACCTTTAATCCCTGGGCTCCTGAGGCAGAGGTAGGAGTATCTCTGTGAGTTCGAGGCCACCCTGAGACTACATAGTGAATTCCAGGTCAGCCTGGGCAAGAGTGAGATCCTACCTCAAAAACCAGCCAACAAACAAACCAACCACCCAACCCAACAAAAAAAGTTTTGAAAAGTGAAAGACAGGAGAGTGTTGGAGTTTCATGGCCTTGAGATGTGTTGACTGTGGAGTCAGTGCTGGGGATTGCTTGTTGTCCTTGAGGGAAGAAGCTCTCCTTCTTCTGGAGAAGCCCCCAGGGGATTTGCTGGTTTCTACTAGGAACATCCATTCATGTGTTTGGTACCCAGGTGTGCCTTTGGTGGACAGCATTGCAAGTTGAGCCTTATAACAGGCTGTTAACTCTTAGGCCAGGGGGTCCAACTCCAGATAGAACAAATAAAGCCTCCATGCTGGCACATGCCCCAGAAATCAAATGGAAAAATAATGATGGGAAAGCAGGAAAGGAATTTAATCAATGCAGCCATATTAGGAAGCTGGAGATAGATAGCCAAGCATCTTAGTCCATCTTTGGGGGTACATCTTTGGAGCCTCCAGGTTCTAGAATGGATGGACCAAAGTAGGAACTAAGAAGTATACATAATCAGTCTTAGTCAGAGGGTTGACCACTGTTTCAGCTTTGGTTCTTCCAGCTGGTTCCAGAGAAGTCCTCATCACTGTTGAGGCTAGAGAGGACAGTCTGGTTCCCACGAGATGCTTGCTCCTGCTTGGTGGAGTTGGGGGCTGTGATACGGAGGGGGGAATGAGGTGCATTCAGTTCTTGTCACTGGGCAATTTCTCTCACTTAGGGGGTGATCATGATCTCATCAGGAGGTAGCCTGTCTGGGAGTGAGGGTCCACTCTTCCTGGAATCCTCGGTGACTGCAGGTCTAGGGAATGGCTGGAGACTTCTAGACTCTGGGGGGGAGGTCTGGAACAAGATGTTGTAAAAGCTGACAGTTGGATGTTCCTGCAATCTGGAAAATACCTTAGTTCCTCTTATCTTGCTGTTTTTCCTCTTGAAGAGGATGAGATAGGTTAGGTAAATTTAGGGCTGATCAGTCTTGTAGACACTCCTTAGATGATTAACATGCCTGTGTGCAGAGTGGAGCAGGACTTTACCCAAAGGTTTAAGACAAAGGAAACAAGTGCAGACTGAAGGCAGAGAAGCCAAGCTTTATCCTGCTTTTAGCTACTCAAGCCCAAGTCCCTGTTACATGATTGCTCAATGACCCCATGTCATGGGCCTCATGAAGGGAGCATGTCCCCAGAGCATGCAACTCTGTATTCCTGTCTCATCTGCCAAATGGAATGCCTCCCACTGTCCTGCGTCATATGACACGGTGGTGGGATGCAGGAGCTCTTGTGCAAGTGCTGAGTCTGTGGTGTGGTGGCGGCTCAGCATGGGTTGCAATGGCTAGTTAGGCAAAGAGAACCTGGCTCAGTGCCCTTCACAACACTGACACCTCTCCTGTGTCCACCTGCTCTTCCAAATCTTGCTTTGCTACAGCTGCCTCTCTTTCTTCTTTGACTCTTCCGATTTAGTCCCATGACATATTCCCTGAGACATTGCCTCCCTCTCACTGTTCCTCTGATCATAGGCTTCAGGGGTGACATAGCATGTGTGTGCACATTTCTAACTTAGAGCTGTTCACTCTGTCCTCTCTCCTGCACCCAGACTTTGACATTTCCCTGAGTGACCTGAGGGCTCAGCCTTAATGTCTGTCCTTTGAGTCCCAGTTAAAGGTGTCACCCTCCCTCAGCCACTTTTGATGACTCCTACTGGCACATTTTTTGCTGTCCACAGAGGCTGCTGTCCTGATGCTGCTGGGATCCATTCTCTCATTTTTCCTCTCTCTGACGTGTCCCTAGCTCACTCTCATTCACTTTATATTAACTATTATTCAAAACACTTAAAATTACATATTTACTTAGCAACAGACCAGCATCTTTCTTTTTAGAAGTTTTTAATTGACAACCTCCATACATAAACACCATGTAATCCGATCATAATCCCCTCTCACCACAACCTTCTTTGTCCCCTTCTTCTTATTCCCCATTCCCTCAATCCCTGCTTTTTTCCAACTAGTCCCCTTTCTGTTTCATAATGCAGCAGCTCTTGTATAAGCAGTGACTGACGCTCTGAGATCATCAATGTGACCACTTTATGTCTGGGAGATGGTGTTTCAAAGTAGTCCTCTCCATCCTTTGGCTCTTAGATTCTTTCCACTTTCTCTTCCACATGGTCACCGAGCCTTGAAGGGTGTGATAGTGATGTCTCATTTAATGCTGAACATTCCACTGTCATTTCTCAGTAGTCACCAGATCTGAAAAGAGTAGATTCTCTAACAAAAAGTGAGAATGGCATTAATATATGGGCATAAACATAAACATTTACAGAGCAGTTTGGTGGTCATTATATCCATTTAGCCAAACAACAGCAATAGCTTCCCCTGTAGGGCTTATGACCTCCCTAGCCATAGGCTTTTGACTAGGTTTTCAGCATTAAGCTTGAATTCCCTCTCTCTCATTCAGCGGGCCTCAAATCCAACCAGAGAATAGTTGGTTACCCCATTCTATTCATACCACTACTACAACACTGGGCATATCTTTCCTAGCTGGCTAATTGTGTAGCTTGCAGGGCCCAAGGCTACACCTCCTTTCTTAAATTTCAAAGAACCTTCCTTTAACTCCAACCAAGGAGATTTTAACAATTCTGATTGTGGTTGTTTCTTTCTGATGCCCATTGCTTCCTGTATTCTTGCCCCACTTCCCGAATGCTCCTTATGCTAAGACCTTAAAGACTACACCTGAAAACTAACTCATTTTCATGTGGCAGTTGATTACAGTCTCCCAAGCTCTTTCCACATTCTTTTTTCATCCAGAGTTACTGTTGTTTATAGCCCAGACATAAGTCTCAAGATCCCTTAGATACACATTGTCATAGTTCACAGGACAAAGCCTAGGAAAGCATTATCTTCAGTCTGACCCCAAATTAGCCTTCCATTTCCCTTGCTCCACACTGCAGTGTGCGTGCACAAATGCTTGGAGTTCCCTGGCCTATGGGTGCTCAAAGCCTCCCAACACTGCTGCTGCTTGTGCTGTTTCTCTGTGAGGGATACCTTTGTCCTCTCTCCTGTTCCAGGTAAAGGGCTGGTGTTGTCATCCCCACAAAACCTTTCTTGAACTTCCTTCTTCTCTCATGCAATTGATCGCTTCTTCCTCTCTAATCCTATGACATCTGGGTATGCTATTTAGGTTGCACATATCTCATTGCATTATAATCATGGTAAGGGCAGATACAATGTCTTAAGTAACTGAATGAATGAATGAGTGAATGAGTTTGACATGCTCATTGAAGCGCTAAGGAATCATTTAACTCCTCTTTCATTGGCTCATTAATCTTTTTTTTAAAACTTTTTATTGACAACTTCCAGAATTACATACAATAAACCATGATAATTCCCTCCCTACCCCCTCTCAAATCCACCCTCTGTCATATCCCCTCCTCCTCTCAATTAGTCTCTATTTTGTTTTGATGTCATCATCTTTCCTCCTATTATGAAGGTTTTGTGTAGGCACTGTGAAGTCATGAATATCAAGGCCATTTTGTGTCTGGAAGATTGCATTGTAAGCAGTCTTATCCTTCCTTTGGCTCTTAAAATCTTTTCATCACCTCTTCCACGATGGATCTGAGCCTTGGAAGGTATGATAGAGATGTCTCAGTGCTGAACACTCCACTGTCACTTCTTCTCAGCACTGTGGTGCCTTTTGAGTCATTCCAGTGGTCACCACCATCTGAAAAGAGAAGCTTCTCTAGCCAAACGTTAGAGTAGCATTATTATATGGGTGTGCACATTTAAAAAGTACTTATAAGGCAGTTTAGTGGGTATAATGTATGCATGTAGCCAGACAACAGCAGGCATTATTCCTCTAGGGGTCATGACCTCCCCCACCATAGGCTTTTGACTAGGTCTTCAGAGCCAGGCATGGTGGGGCCCTCTGGGTTTTAGCTTTTATGGCATGGGTCAGCCTGAGTAAGAAGGAAGTCATTCCTGTTGAGCCGTGTCTGACTGCTTGTTAGTGCTGCTTTCACAAGCACTGACTCTTCTGTCTACTCCCAAGCTCTAGACTTCTGGGTGATGGCCAGAGGGATTTCAGGAACACTGCTCAGCACCTACTGTCCAGGCTCTGTGCTGGTCCAGGTGGCTGGCCTCCAGCTTGCCTTGTTTCCAGCATCCTGTCCCTACCTTTTGCTTCAGTTTTCACATGAAGGCCTTGGTTGTCTTCTTGAATGGCAGCTTAACCTGTCCACCAGCACTTCAGCCCTGGAGCCTGTCCCTTGCTGGGTGAGTTCTGCTGCTGAATCCCAATCTGGTGACAGGTACTTGCTTCCTGTTACATTAGTGCCATCTTCTGACAATGTCACATTTCTGGACACTTGATATTTACCTTGAGCCTGTTGTCAGCTACTCTCATCCCTCCCTCTCAGGCACCATTTGTATTCCAGATGTCTTCACTTGCCATACCCCCATGTGACACCCATGGTTGCTAGCCCATGGCCATTGGGACTGTAGAATGCCTCAGAGAATGGCATCACTCTACCAGGTGAATGTCAGAGGGCTCAGTGATCTTTGACTCCACCCACCCCCTACAGTCCCCTCCCACTGAGCTCATTCATTCTTCCTTGTACCATTCTGGGTGGTGCACTTCTTGTGTGCTCCACACTCTCATTTGAATCCTGACACCTATCATCTCTCATCCAAACTACCTCTATTGTTTGTTTATTGTGGTGCTAGGAATTGAATCAGGACTTTGAACATATCAATTGCTTATTTGTTTTTGCTTTGTTTGTGAGACAGGGTCTCACCATTGAGCTCAGGATACCCTCCAACTTGCCCAGAGTGGTCTTCAACTGAATGGTCTTCCTGCTTCAGCCTCTCAAGTGCTTGGATTACAGGCTTGTGCCACCATGTCCAGCTCCCAGTTGCATCTTAACACATTTCCTCTCTGACACTTTCCAGCATTTCCCTCACATTACCTGGAAAGATATTTTTAAAGATATAATACTGTTTATGTCACATCACCACAATTCCACTTAAAACTCTTCCAGAAGCTGGGCCCATGTGGTGGTGCACATCTTTAATCCCATCACTTGGGAGGCTGAGATAGGATCGCCCTGAGTTTGAGGTCAGCCTGAGACTACATACTGAATTCCAGGTCAGCTTTGGCTAAAGTGAAACCCAGCCTTGAAAACCAAACCAAACCAAACCAAACTTCCAGGTCTTGCCTTGCTTTTAGGAAGAAAGCCCATTGGAAGGCTGTTAGAAACATAACCTGCAGAGCCATGCATATCCAGCCCTGAGATGCCTCTTCAGCTTGCTTTTTCTTTCTTCTAATGCATCCACCTGTTTCCTCTCACCCTGGGTCTTTGCATATGTTGGCAGCCCCATGTTCTTATCTGCTACCTTACAACTCAGGTGTCCTTCATGACGCCTGCCTGATGCCCATCTCTACTAGGCTCTTTCGTTATCATTCTGCATGAGCTCTCCCTGCTGTCTGCATGCCCCTTTGTAACACGTATTGCAGTTTTTAATTATATAGTCATGTGATCTTTAGTAAGGCATTTCCCATACTTGACTCTAGGGAGATCCAGGGACAGGAGTCATGTCCATTTGTTCAGCTTTATTGAGCCCAGTGATTAAGATGTAGTCAGCACTTCATACCCATTATTAGATGAAGTGAGTAGATCTAGTATGACCCTGCCTGTCCTGTCTCTCAGAAGATAACAAGAGCTTTGTACAGGCATATCCTAGGTGTGATGCCC
>PVHP010027403.1:0-23894 GCA_004024765.1 Zapus hudsonius | reverse complement strand
CAAAATTAAACCATGCCATAGAGGAATAATTGAAAAATTGTAGACTATTTCTCTGTTGAATTGCACAGCTCCTTATGTGCTGGAGGTATTTTCAGGATATAATTTCAACGAAGAAAGAATGCTGCAGAGATTGCTCAGTGGTTAAAAGCACTTGCTTGCAGTCTGATGGTCTGAGATGATTCCCCAGGACCCACATAAAGCAGATGCACAAAGTGGCACATGGTATCTGGAGTTGGTTTACAGTGGCTGAAGGCCCCAGCATGCCCATACTCCTCTCTCTCTCTCTCTCTCTCTCTCTCTCTCTCTCTCTCTCTCTCTCTCTCTCTCTCTCTCTCTCATCAATATCTGACTCAAATAAATAAATAAATATTTTTTAAAAAAATAAAAACACTGAAGATGTATAAAAGCTACAGAAACTAAGACAATACAGATTAATACAAAGAAAGATCACTAATCTAATGAATTTGAGTAGAGTGTCCAAAACCAAGTGTACATATACATGGAAACTTACCTTAGGCCAGAGGTGAAAGAGGGTGTTTTCAATACATGACACTGTCTACTGGATATTTGAATGGTGGAAAGGAGAAATTTGATTCCTAATTTACACCACACACGCGCGCGCTCGCGCGCGCACACACACACACACACACACACACACACACACACACACACACATTCCAAGTATCTTGGGACTGTCCAAATTCCAGAATATTTTTCTTGAAAAATAAGAAGACTTCTTATTTCAAATAGAAATCCTACTTTATAGACAGAAAATAATACACTGGAAGACATTAAAATTAAGAACTTCAGTTTATGGAGGAAAAAAAACCAACATCAAAGCAGGAGAAGAGATCTGCAATGTTTTAAAAGGAACAAAGCTCTCCAAGCCAGATCATACAGAGAACTCCTGTGAATCCCTAAGCAGAGATCAACACTCCCAACAGAAACTCAGCAGGAATTTTGAATAGGTGTTTTACAAAAGAGGATGCAAAAATGGTCCATAAACAGATTCAAAGGTGCTCAGTCATATTAGTCATGAGAAAGTTCATAATGATCTATGTGTACAGGCTCCTCAAATGGCTCCAATTTAAGAAGTGTAAGGTTAAAGAGGCTCAGACGCTGCCTCATGGTGAACATGTTGGTCAACACAGTCACTGTGGAAAGCTGACAGTACTCGGTGATGTGGGTTGTAGGAAGCAATCCTGTTGCTAGATGCTCACTTGGCAGACAGTGGACGCAGGCATAAGTCACATACAAGGCTCTCTGGGCCAGCAATCTGGACTATTCCAAAGCCCAAACTACCAAATGCCACTCATCTTTAGAAGAGATAACTAGTAGTGTGTTCTTCCCGCAGAATATTTACAAGACTAATCAGGAACAAATGGCAGCTATAGATCACAGCGTGAATAAATTTCCATGTAATGTTGAGCAAAACTGAAAGCTAAACACAAAGAAATATACTTCAGTATATTTCATCGATATAAACATTAAAAAAAACAAAAGTAATTTATGGCCATAAAACCAGCACAGTAATATAACCAGCACAGTAATAAAGCCATTGAGTGGGGGGCTTGGAGGTGCATGACTTTGGAGAGATGGAAACAGTCTCTTTTGTCTGAGGCGGTGGATACTCAGAAATTCATTTTGTAATAATTCATTGACCCGAATGTGTAGGATTTGTGCACTTTTCTATGCGTTGTTCTAAACACTATTTTAAGTGCAATAACCTCAGGTGATAGGATTTTAAGTAGCTTACACATTCTCGTGTTTTCTATCTTTTGAGTTATTTGCCAAACACATGAATTATCTACGTGCTTACAACTAGGTAAGATTGAAAAACAAGCAGCCATGTTCGTGTAAGAGTTGAGCTAAGTGTAGGTGCTGTAGAGCAAAGCTGGGGTCAAGATGAGGAATCGCCATGAGCACGTCTTCCCTTTCCTGTGGGGTTGCCGAAGATCCTCTGATCTTGATGATAATAGGCAAATGACTTCACTGGTTAGATCAGCAAAACTCAGATCTAATCAATTCCAAGATCTTTCTACATCCAATGTTCTCTTGATTGGTTCCATGTCTTAACTATATGATCTTGATGATAATAGGCAAATGACTTCACTGGTTAGATCAGCAAAACTCAGATCTAATCAATTCCAAGATCTTTCTACATCCGATGTCCTCTTGATTGGTTCCATGTCTTAACTATGTGGAATACATTTGAGATCCTAGAGTCAACTGCTTTGGAAAAGCCCATCATCCACTCAGTGTCAGAGTAGGTTCTAGGGATGTGCTGGTCAGATAGACCTCAAGGTTCCCTCTCTCGGAAAGTTTATGTCTTAATGTAAGAGACACGTGACTGAATATTTTCTGGATAAGTTTTTACTGAGAAGACAGGTTAAAAACCCAACATTGTCCACTGAGCTGTATGGGTGGAAGGTAACAGTGAGGACCCAGATAAGAGCTGTTTCAGAGGGCGGCGAGAAAGAAGCCTCCTGGAGTATGTGACAGACAAAACAGGAGGTGAGAGGGTGGACAGAGCCCACTTTAGACAATTCAGAGATTTTCTTGAAAAGGAAAGCAAAAAAGGTCAGGAGGCAGTGAAGGGAGGGGTGTGAGGTTAATAAAGTAACCTCAAACAAAACCTCATTTTGTTCTATTTAGTCTTGTTTTCAGGTCATGAGAAGAGCACATCAGTGCTGATGTGTTGAGGGGTGTGATCCAGACGAGAAGATGTGGGTGATGGACAGAAGAAGCCAAGCCTTGAGCAGGAGACAGGGCAATGGATGCAGCAGCAGTGAGGAGTTCCGATTCACTAGTCCCTGGGGAAGCCAGGAGGGAAGAGAAGACGCAGGTGTCAGTAAGACTTGACAGTCTGGAAGAAGAAAGATGAGTCCCATCAACTGCTTCTCTTTTCTCACTGAAGTATGAAGTAAGCTCATCAATTGAGACGTAATTTGGAGTATTTGATGACAGCTGAAAGAGTTGGTAGGTGTATTTAAAGAGAAATAGAATTGCTGTCCAGGGTTGAGTTGAAGTTTGTAATCATAGAATCTCATAAAGACTATAATGATTTCTCCTCCTCCATCAATTTCTCCTCTGAGAAATCAAGGTAATAAGCTTCAGGTCCTCCTGGTACCCCATGACTCTGTAAGCAGCACCTGCTCCTGTCTGGAAAATGCTTTGAGACTCAAGCCTTACCTAAGTGTATCTGTTACTTTCTCGTTGCTAGAACAAAACGCCCAGCAGAAGCAGCTTGTGGAGAGAAAGGTGTTATTTTGGTTTACAGTTTCAAGGGGAGGTTTCATTATGGTGGGGAAAGTATGACAGGAGCAGGCAGCCTAGGTCACTTCTTCACATCAGCAGGGAGGAAGCAGCAAGTGAGACCAAACTGTAACACTTCCCCCAGCAAGGCTAGACTCAAGCCTGTCCATTAACTGGGAGCCCTGTGAAATCAAAACACAAGTCATGTTCTTCCTGTATATAATGCACAGAGAGAACATTCCCAGTCCCAAAGAGTGGGATGAGTCCATAGGAAGGAAAGATGGGGCCAATACAAGATGGACACCGGCAGGGTAAATACCAAGTTCTGATACTCCATGTCTGGTATCTGCAGATCCTGATGAAATCACCTGAGCTCCAAGGGCTTGGTAGCTAGGCTGCCGTAGCTCCTCTCCTGGGCAGGTTCCATCCCCAGTCTGCAGCTCTTCCTGGAAGCCAGTCCTGGTACCTCCAACATCCCAGGGTCTCTACTGCAACCTCATGGCTTCATGCGAGGACATCACAGAGCCCTGCCTCACGTTGCTTAGCTTCAGCGGTACAATTCACAACCCTCTGTTTCTTATATTTTTTATGCTTCTAAAACCTGTACCACAAGTTTTTCTGCCAGGTAGAGATGAAGCCTGACCTCAAGGAGCAGGGGCAGCATTGTTCCTACAGATCTTTTCCTTTCAAGAGGATTCACGTTCCTCCCAGCTTGAGCCCTCAGGTCATCTTTCCTCTTATCCCAGTACAAAACAGTTTTCCTCAATAGTAATTTCTTTAACAATTAAAGCTTAAACAGCTGCAGTTTCAGGGTATGGGACTTCACATTTGTTTGAATTTCTTTTTGCACCAAACTTCATATTTGTCATTTATTTTCTGCTTTCTATATATTTTTTCTCTTTCATTGTAGATTTGCACCAGGGCAGCAAAGAGATACCATACCACAAAGGGAATATTTTCCTGCCTTGAAGTTTCCTCTACCAAAAACATTAGCCTATTACTTTTAAACTCAACTTTGTTCAAGTTCTTGGGACACAGACAGAACACAGCCACTTCTTTGCCAGAATATCACTTTAACGGCCTCTAGTCTCATTCCTCAGAAGGCCCCTTCTCCTCTGGAGCTTCTTGAGTCAGGCATCTACATTTCACATTTCTCTCACCCTTCTAATCTTTCAAACTCCCACCAGAATAACCCATTAAACTCTGCTTATGGCATTATACGTCTTCTCTAGTCCAAAGTTATAAATCCTTCCACATTCCTCCTACAAACCAGTTCCAAAAGACTAAGAATTACATGGTCCGGTTAATCACAGCAACAGTCCCATTTCTCAGCATTAATTTTCTGTATCACTTACTTTCTCATTGCTGGAGGAAAATATTGGACCAGAAGTGTCTTAGGGAGGGAAAGGTATTATTTTGGCTTACAGTTTTGAAGGGAAGTTTTACCATGGCAGGGAAAACATGACAAGAGCAGGTGACAGCCTGTGTCACACTTTCACATCATCAGAGAGGAAGAACAAGAGAGCAAACAGCAAGTGAGGCTGGGCTGTAACAGCTCAAGTCCCACCCCTCAGTGACACACTTTCTCCAGCAAGACCCCACCTCCTAAAAGATCCACAGCTTCCCCAAATATCACTACCAGCTGGGGATTAAGTATGCATACACATGAGTCTATGAGGGGCATTTTACATTCAAACCATCACACCAAGAAAAAGCTCTGAGGGACCATCGTGTCTAAAGGAATTGGTCAAAACATCAGGACAACCTCAGACAAGTTATGTGGAATCCACCCAGTCCATCTGTGTTTCTGTTCATCTATCTGTCCATCCATCCATCCGTCCATCCATCCATCCGTCCATCCACCCATCTACCAGTTCATACTTCCATTTGTTCCACCTATCAATCCATGCATCCATGTGTTCATTCATTCATTCACTCATTATCTCTAGCTATCAGTCTTATTCCATTGCATTCTCTGAGCCTCTCCTCTGAAACATGCAATATTAACAATCTTCTAATTCTTTGATGATTATTAGCTATTTGGAAATCCAACCAGTGAATTTAATCAACAAGTGTTTGTGGAGCATCAACTGTTTTGAGCTCAGCCCTTCCCTGTGAGTGATGGAGAACACACGGGTGCAGAGGGAAGTCTGTTTGTCCTGGAGACATTTACCCTGGGGACAGGAACACCTTTTGGTCCCAAAGAGGAAAGCCAATTTCCAAAAGGCAGGAGCTCTGGGAAGGAACTCTGGGTACACAAGGACATTTTTGGCAGGAAGGCAGGATTTGAGCTAGGCATGATATTCTCAGCTTCTCAGCTTCTGGGAATTGGTGATGGGGGTGGGAGGTTGGGGTGAGGGTGGGGGGACCCAAACTTGAAGAAATAGTGCAGTATTAGAGCACAGTCATAAACACAAAACATTAACATGTAATTCCCTTATGCTTTTGAAAAATTACTTCATAAACGCAAAGTAAAATATTTTTCCCTTTTTATTACCTGACAATTACATATTAAGAATTTCTTTTTATGTTTAAAAACATATGCAAGCCGGGGAAGGCAGACGCCAAAATGTAATTGCTTTCCTTCTATAAGAATCAGATGTCATTTTCTTCCAACTCAACTCTGAAAAGAGATAGGAAAAAAGCAAATTGTTGTATACATTAAATTTGGAAACATCTGATAGCTTTCCTCAATTAAACTATTTAAATGGAAAAAGATTGCTGTACAGCTCTATCGTATCTCACTGAATAAAACCTCAGCTGAAGCAAATTGGCGGTGGCAGGTACCAAGTGCAACGGCGATAATGAGATTGGACAACCCAGTGGAGGTCATTGGTAATTGTTATTATATGCAATATTGCACTGTCAGAAACAGGAAAAAAAAACACCCAACAACTTGGTAACAAGCACAGCCTGTTCTGGGAACTTGATGGGTTAAGAGTACTGGTAGCTACCTAGCCAGGGTGACATGAGGGGTGTCAGGAGAGCCAGGACCCCCATGACCTTGAGCTTATACTTCATGGAGGGCTTTTGTGGTCTGGTGTATATATGTAGGAGACCAACAAGTGCACGCAAGCAGAGGTTCTGCTTGTCATCCAGCCAAGAATAGGGCCTCAGGGTGGCCCTGGGGCCCAAAGTTGGGAAGGGGAAAGATAGAACAGGGGGGACCCTAAGAAGGGAAGTGGGAGAAAGGGGAAGATAAGATCTGCACATTGCTGTAGCTTTGCTTAGAGCTCTGGAGTCAATTCCAATGACAAAAGTTATCTTTTTGCCCCTACCAACTTCTCAAATATGGAGAATTTGTTTGGTCTTCGGGGTTTTCAGGTCTCCTTGAGAAAGTTCCAAACTTAAGGAAGAGACAGTGCTGGTTTGGACCTCCTGGGACATGCAAGCCTGTCTGGCTGCATTTTTTGTTCTGAGCCTGGGTGCTGAGCTGCGTTGTAGGACAGTTGAGATGACAAACTCGTTGCTCCACAGTCCCAGCTATTTAAGTGGTGGGAGCCAGTGATGGATACACAGGAATGCATTTAACTATCATGATCACTTTCAAGGGTGGTTGGCATGTTGCAGCAGGCGTGCATCAGTGCCTATGTGGGCTTCTGTTCTCTGGATTCAATCTGATGGTCACCTTGAAGCAGGCTGTGACCATCTCTAGGACCAAGAGCCTCAAGATGACTGGGATTCTACCTGACAACCCCTCCATGTTGTTCAAGGTTTCCAGCAGAGTGAAGAGCTATGGTCATTGTGGAAGAGAAAAGAGGGAGAGAGCAACATAGGTTTAGACCTCTGACCTCATGAAGCTTACTGACCTCAGGTAGAGTAAACCATAAATACCTACGTGTCATGGCCTCTTGCTGCAAAGACGTCTTGGAGAGTTTCTGGGTGCTGAGTATATCTTAGGCTGCTATAACAAGGGAGGAGCATGCTTAAACAACCCACATTTATTCGCACTGCTCTGGAAGCTAAGAAGTCCAAGATCAAGGTACCAGCAGATTCTGGTGAGCACCCTCCTCCCTACCATGCAGATGGGCTCTTGGTTGGTGTAATCCCCGCATGGGGAGAGGAGGTGGATCTTAGAAGGGCTCTAACCCCATCGTGGGAGCTTGGTGACCCTGATCTCTTCTACATCTAATTACTTTCTGCTACCGTCTGGGTGTATCACCCAGCATTCTTCAAATTCCAACAATAATGGTACTGGAAGAGGGGCCTTTGGGATACAATTAGGAAGTCGTAAAGGTGGGACCTTCATGGTTGCATTAGTGGTCTTATGAGAGGTAGCCTGATTCGTGTTGATTGTGATGTCCTGTATTGCCTGGGGATTCCACAGACAGCCTCCACCAGCACAGAGGACTCACCAGATACAGCCATTCAGTCTTGAACACCCAACTCTGAATAGACTTGAAAACTTCTTACAATTTACTCAGGTGGTGGCATTCAGTTATCATAACAGAAAATGGGCTGAGTCATCTTCAAAGGTCCCCCTTCCAAAATACCATCATATACTAGCTGCTGGGGTTCAAGATGGGGGTTGTGAGGCACAAGCATCTAGGCTTGACTTCATTCAAAGAAAGCAGCAGGTGGCTAAATAACTCTACTGGGAAGAACACTAGCTGCTGAAGGTACTAGAAAAATGTCCTCGCCTAATGGGATGGGTAATTTCTGCTGTCAGCTAAGTCCGATTAGGAATGGAGTAAGAGAGACATGTCTTGGGTGGGTCTGTGAGGGCATTTGATAGCCTGATAGATGGAGGAAGAACTGCCCACAGAGTGGACAGCTCTTCTGGTGATGGACTGATAGAAACTCTGGGAGAACACAGAACCTGTGGCCTGCTGTGCTCTGCTTGCGGCTGCTGCTATCCTCTGGGACCCTGGAACCCAGCTTCCTCAGCCTTCCAGCAGCGGCTCCCCAGGAAGCCTTCAGGCCTTCAGGGCTGGATGGAGACTGCTGAGGCCTTCAACCTCATGCACTGAGCCACTGGCAGCTTCTCCGGCCTATAGGCAGCCATTGATGAAAGTCCCAGCCCTGGAATCTGATCTCCTATCCCTTTATGATACATTCTCATCCTATGGGCTCTGTGCCTCTTGGCAATATACCCAACCTCAAGGAGCACACCTTTCTGAGTGGGGTGGGTCTCGGGTGTCATTTGGTCTTAAATTCCACTCCAAGTGTACATTCCTTGTCTGGGATGTGGCAGGAAATAATGACTTTCCAGGCTCCTTCTCATATCCTTTGAATTAGATTTCTAGGGTAAAGTTAAGGAATTTTCTTTTAAAAAAGCATTATTTATTTATTAAAAAGAGAAAGAGAAAAGAGAGAGAGCACATGCTAGGCCTCTTGCCACTACAGATGAACTCCAGATGCATGAGCTACTTTGTATACCTGGCTTTACATGGGTACCGGAGAATCGAACTGGGGCCCTCAGGCTTTGTAAGCAAGTGCCTTTAACCACTAAGCCATCATCCCCCAGCTCAAGAAAGTTTTTTTCTTAACTATTTATTTATGCATGCAAGGGTGTGGGGACCGGAGGGATGTCAGGACCTCATCTGCTGCAAACACACACCATCCAGCTGACATGGGTAGCTTGGGAATTGAACCCAGGCCTGCAGGTTTTGCAAGCAAAGTACTTTTAATTGCTGGGACTTCTTCCTTGACCCATTTTTTAAAATGAGTTTTCTGGAGGACTTTCTACAGACAGGGAAAACACTACATCCCTTCCAGACTTTGGAGAAATTTTCCAATCAGAACGCTCGCACCTGTGGCAGAGCGTGCCTTTGTGAGGCATGCTTCCTCACCAAGTTCTTTAGATTGAACTAGCATCTGGTATGTGCCAATCCTACCCAAAGCGAAGCTCTTCTCTACATGACCAGAAAAGATGGGTGTGCTTGATCATAATGGCCCACCCAGTGGCACATCTCACCAAGAAGAAACACAAATAAAAGACAACAAAATGCAGTATAAGACGCCTTCCCACTAGTAGAACCACTGTGAGTGACTGCTTTGGGTCCCATCCTGTGAAGGAGCCACAGGTCTAGGTCGTGCCTAGGTCAGAGCTCCCAGAGAAGCAGATGACTAAGGCCGAGGGACAGGAATCTCTGGCATTCACAGAGTCAGGGAACAGCACAGGTGAGCACCCAGGATAGGGGGTCTGGAGGGACGAAGGAGAGGAAAGTGGATTGGAAGATACCATTACCATTCAAAACACTTCCTACCCCATGGTCTGATCCAGCAATCCCACCGAGGAGGGCCCCCAGTGGGTTGGAGACAGGGAGGAGGGAAATGGGGGTTACCATCACAAGACTTGCTCCTACAATGTATCTAACTATTAACAATAAGTTTTTTAAAACACTGCATATGGATTAACTCATTTGATTCTCACAATCACTTTTGAGAGTTCTCCTCTCGTCTCTACCTTGCATATAAGGAGACTGAGGTACAGCGGGGCCCGTTCTTGTCTCCATTGGCAAGTGTGGGACCTATATGTTCTATACTCTGCTACATTTTGGTATGTGTGCGTGTGTTAGATTATGTGCTATGACCACAGCAGCATGTGCTGGATCTGTGAAGTAGATGCCTCATCTGTCTTCTTCATGGGGAAGCTATTGTCCCTTCCTTTTTGTGTCCCCAAAGCACCCACAACGGTTGATGAGTACAGAATAGGTCAAGTCAGGCTTGAAGAATGACCTACTAGAGAATTCTGGATGGAGCAGTGATGCACAAATGAAATCTTTGCAGGGTCTGCTGAATGACAGGATGAATTTTTTCTTGAGGCACTCCATCTAGCCAGGGTGACCTGGAAATCACTCTGTATGTAGCCTTATGGCCATCCTTCTACCTCAGCTGGGATGATAGGTACCACCCACCATACCTGACTGGCAGGGTGAGTTAAAGACCCTGCAAATGGGACCCTCATATTTCTAACTGTGCCCATGGTAGTGACACCATCTAGGGGTGTTGGGTTTGTCTCCTCTGCTGATTAAAGAATTAAAAGGCAGGAAAGTGTTTAAAAGAATAAAGTTTATTTCAAATCAAAGAAAGAGAGAGAGGAAAGAAAGAAAGAAAGAAAGAAAGAAAGAAAGAAAGAAAGAAAGAAAGAAAGAAAGAAAGCAGAAATAAGAGACTCCTCAGGGTGCAGGGGATTCCACAGCAGGAAATCCACAGTTCCAGTGGGAACTGGACTTTTATTGAATGGGGGAACCCTTTCCATCCAGAGTCCACAACTGGTCAGCTTCAATGAAGGTGAAGCTGTGGGATTTTAAAAAATATTTATTTATGAGAGAGAGAGAGAGAGAGAGAGAGAGAGAGAGAGAGAGAGAGAGAGAGAAGCAGATAGAGAAAATGGGCACACCAGAGCCTCCAGCCACTGCAAACGAACTCCAGACACATGCACCACCTTGTACATCTGGCTTTACATGGGTCCTGGGAAATCGAACCAGGATCTTCAGGCTTTGCAGGCAAGCACCTTAACTGCTGAGCCATCCATCCCTTCAGCCCCAAGCTGCTGGTTGGACCATGATGCATCCAGCACTGTGCAGGTCCCAGAAAGCTTGCCAAACCAGCCCAATGGTGGGAAAATCCACCCAGGCCAGGAAGAAGGGAAAGAGGGGTCACTTCCTTCACCATCTTGGGTTAGCATATAGTCTCCTACTAAGGACCCTTCCCCCCAGCTGTCTGCCTAGCCAAGAAGGCCGTCTAGTTCCTATAGTGTTTCCTAGGGACAGGGTCTCCTGGGAGAAGCGGCGTGGACCTGGGGCTTGCCTCTCAGGGCACCTCTCTCTATGCTTTTAGCCCATGTCTCCCTGTTTGTTCTTACTGCCCAGCTTTCCCCACATTTCCTGCTGGAAAAAGGCCTCTCATGGGATTCAGGAACTGACAAGAGACCCTGGGCCCTTGGTGCCTGTGGGGCTGATGTAAACGCATTGTCTCTCTGAATCTTTGGTTCACTTAACTGAGGACCATGGGCCTGATGAATATGTCTCAACTCTCCAAAGCACCTGAAACCACGCACAAGCACAATTAACCCTGGCCCCAGAGATAAGAGGAAAGCCAAGCCGGCTCAGTGTGGCAGTTCACCAGCAGTTAACAAAGCGTGCAATGAAGCCAGTGATTCGAGCCCAGCGCCTGAGCTCTGCTGCGCTTGTCTGGTCTCTGCATGTGACCGGAGGGGACTTCAGACCGGTGGGCCACTCTGGAACCTTGAGGATGGGGTGATTGGAAGGGAAAGAGTTAACGTGATAGTAATTGTATTTGGGGATATTCTTAAGGCCTTGTTTTTGAAATGTGACCTATAGAAACAAACACTTCAGAAAAAACATGTTCTGAACAGGAGAAGACTGTTGAAGATAGATTTTTCTAAGATAAAGAAAGAAGCACCCCCTCTTCCTTTAGGCACCTCAGTAAGACATTCTGGGAGAAATAAGAGAAGATTAATGGATCAAAGGACATGGGTGGAAAAAACATTACTAATCCCCCCAAATTAACCTCCTACTGTCCTTCTAGTTCATGGGAGCCCAAAGAAACAATACTTTTTTTCTCTTTTAAATGTTTCTTGTCAATAATTAGATACATTGTAGAGCAAATCTTGAAATGGCACCCCAATTTCCCTCCTCTCTGTCCCCAACCCACTGGGAGCCCTCCTTGGTAGGAATACTGGATCAGCCTGTGGGGTAGGGGGTTATGAATAGCACAAGATGTAAGCCAGTTTCCCACCCCCCTTAGTGTGTAAAAACAATATTTTAATAGATACATTTAACTTAGCTTTTGCTCAATCCTTCCTTCTCACTTCCATATTTATATACCACCTCATTCCCAAAAAATATGGGCAATGACAAATCCCTTGGGATAATTGCTAAGAGGAATGTAGAAAGCATGGGGACACTGATGTGTCGGTGACCCCATGGGTACCGGATTCCCTTGTACAGCCAGTCACCGATCAGGATTCTTAGAGCACAGGATGGATCTGACAAAGTACCTTCCCCCGGGGAATGAAATTCTCCCAGACAGGATAAAAATCAGGAAGAGGGACCCCACACAGCCGACTAATCCAACGTGGTAAGTACTGAGCGATGTGCATCTTATCCAGCAGGCATACTTTGGGTTGCAAGTAGCAGAAAACTCAACTCAAAATGCAGATTCACAATCTCCCTTAACAGAAAGTTCCGAGGCCAGGCAGCTCCTGGCACAGTGCATCTGCCATGCTGTGCTGTTCTCAGCCCATCCCTGTGTGCCACGGGTTGATTCTCAGGTGGACAGCGGGGTGGCTCAGGGCATCCCTGCCTGACAATGCTGACAAGGACCCCAGGGAAGTCATAGGACATTGCTTTCTTGTCTGCCTCTCTGCCTCCATGAGGCAACCTTCCTCAGACAACCCTGATCTCAGCCTGTTGGACTGGTGTGAACACATAGAGGGTCTCTGTCCATCCCCAGTCCCTCTCCTAACCACGGAGGATGTAATTGCTAAAGTTGGCTTGGGCTCAGCTTTAAGAAAGAAGCCTCTATATAAGCAAATCGGGGGTGTGCTCACAGAGGTTAGGCAAGGGAGGAAGGGATACTGGGGGACAGACAGCAACAAGCTCATTAGTCTATTAAGCCTGAGTGTGGGTAGAATTCTCTCCAGCAGGCAGAGACAGGAGGTGGTCTGAACTGACTTTATGACTTCTTATTTTGTGAGATAGGGTCCCCTTTAGGCCAGGCTGCCCTTACACTCACAGTGATCCTCCTATCTAAAGCTGAGATTAAAGATGTGAGCCAGCACACCTAGCTGTGACTTCCTTCTTTAGGAGAAGATTCATAAGGAATTCTTAAGATAGGTACAAGTGACCTCATGCTGGGCAGAGGGGGTGAAGGGCCTGGGCACCAAACTATGGGCAGCCTTCATTCTAATGCAGAGGTTCTGAGAAAGCAAGGTTTGAGTGACTGGCTCTCATAATGGACCTGGTCCAGGACAGGTTTTACAATGCCATGGCCAGGAATATGTTCTCGGTGGCTACTTGGGGAAGATGGCCTGCCTCAGAGGGACAGCTTTGGCAGAGACAATGAATTTGATGGCTGCAGGTGCTAAAAACACACTCTCTGGAGCCTGACAGCCCCATATTTGCTTTCTGCCTCAGTCTCCTCATTTATAAAATGGACCTGATGATTGGACATACATAGGGTTAGGTAGATTAATCAGATGCTGAGAAAATGGTGAGCCCTCTATAACTGTGAGCATTAATATCGAGAAAGGGTGAAGACTCGTGATCATGAAGAGTCTCCAGAGGGAGCAAGTGGCAGATTTCATTGTGGGTTTTTTAAGTTTTTAAAAAAATATTTTTATTTGTTTGTGAAGAGAGAGAGAGAGAGACAGAGAGAGAGAGAGAGAGAGAGAGAGAGAGAGAGAGAGAGAGAGAGAGAATATGGATGTTCCAGAGCCTCCAGCCACTACAAACAAACTCCAAATGCATGTGTCACTTTGTGCATCTGGCTTTATGTGGGAACTGGGGAATCAAACCTAGACCAGCAGGCTTTGCAAATAAGCTCCTTTAATCTAGACTGAGCTATCTCCCAGTCTTGTAGTATGTTTCTTTATACAAAAGCACTTAAAAATAGTACAATAAATATGTTTCTGTCCTGTACCCAGCTTCAGTGGTTGTTAACAAGATAATATTCTCTCTCACCTCTCACCTTCCCCATTCACTTTAAAGCAACCCCCAGACATACTGTTACTTCATCCCTGAATACCCTAGCCTGCATCTCCTGAGATGGAAGACATTTTTTTTAATCTTATTTTATTTTTAAAAATATTTTATTTATTCATTTTCTAGCAGAGAGATACAGAGAGAGAGAGAGAGAGAGAGAGAGAGAGAGAGAGAGAGAGAGAGAGAGAGAGGAAGAGAGAGCACCAGGGCCACCACCTTGTGGGTCTGGCTTATGTGGGTCCTGGGGAATTGAACCCGGGGGCTTAGGCACTGGAGGCAAGTTCCTTAACTGCTGAGCCATCTCTCCAGCCCTGAAGACATTTTTCTACTGTTCATGATAGCATCGTGGCCCCTACAAAATTACCATGGATTTCTTCCCTAGGGCCCCCTAAACTCAACCTTTCCAGGTTTCTCTATAGTATGGAATCATGACCCAATTTAGGGTCTGCTAGTGCTGTTTTTAAAATGGGAAATCATGTATTTATATTCCTCAGCTAATGAAGTTTATGAAATCTGTATAAATATATGTATGTATGCTTGTGTACAGTACATGTGTGAACACCTGTGCAGCTACTATATGAACAGGTATGCCTTGTGTGCACATTTACAGTATGGGTGCACACATGGGTACGGGTGTATGATGAGGAGGGGGGCTAGGGGTCATCTTTGAGCAAAAGGGCCAAGATGTGCAGCTAGTAGATGCTTCAGAGCTGGGGTTTTTTTTTCCTTCAATGAATTTGAAGAAATGAGTTAAACTCCAGAAACTGTTGATTGAGTGGAAGCAATCTTGGCTAAAGAGACTGAAGATACTAATGGTTTTGTTCCCTTGATAGATTGATTCAGGTGTCCCTCTCCCCCATCATCTCGGCAGCTTGCTCTCTGAAAAGGAGCAAGCACAAAAGTCCTTTCTTTTCTCCAAAGGGTCAGCATTATCGTCTATTTTGCTGCTCGGGCCTGCAGCTGACGCACAAAGAAAGGTGTAATTACAATGTGATCGTGGGCCTGGAGATTCTGAGCAGCTCACTCCACTCAGAATACATTTCAATTTGGGGCTGTGAATTTTACATTGAAATGAGTTTTTTCTTTAAAACCCCAGAGAAAACAGCCCGTGCACAGGAGCATTAACAAATGGCTTTGCAAATCTAGGCTAAAGTGAACATTCAATTTGAGGAGGTCAAATCAAGCTGAAATCCTGAAGCCCACAGCATGGACCCAGTAAGGCTGAGGAGCTCTGGGGAGATGTGTCCATTGACTTGGCCTCTGGTGGGCCACTGCTACTCCTCTTGCATGTCCCCTGGGCTGAGTCCTTCCTTCTGCTTCTCCAAATGTCTTGGCCCTTGGTTCTGGGGGGTGGGGGAGGCTTAGGATTGGAAGCCGATGGACCAGCTTCATAGTTATTTGGGAAGAAGGCCCCCCTCAGAGGCAGAGACTTGGATAACTCCAGGATGGCAAGAACTGAGGGAGCTTGAACCCCTGAGCCCCTTCACCTTCCAGAGGACACAAAACCCAAGTGAGCCTACATGGTTTGCCAAAAGCCTCCTATTTGGTCATGGTGATCATCAGTCAAGCATTCAGTGAAACTCAACAATCCTTCAAGTACGTGTGAGCACTTCACACTTCCCGTTGAGGGTCCTGCACAGTCCTCTGGGATAAGACCACGACTATCCTTCCTCACTGGATAAGTGTGGAAATTGAGGTACAAGGAGCCCATTTCCAGGTCAGACACTGGAATTCACACTCGGACATGCTCATTCGAGATACCTCATTACCAACTGTCTATACCATCGGACCACACTGTCTACCCATGCTTGATGACTTCCCTGGGCACACCTGCACCAGCCTTGCTGTCCCCTTTGGGTTACACATGTCTGGAGGGTACTGTGCTATCAAGTCAGGCTTCTGACTGCACACCTTTGTGACTATGCTCTGGGCTGGGTGGAAGCTTCCAGAGTGGGGTTGAATCTTAACTTCCATTGAGGTTTAGTATTTTTTTTTTTTGAGCTTGTCCTTTCTTTGAGGCTCAGATCAAGGAAGTCCATGCTGTGTTCATCCGGTCTCAAGTTTGGTCATTTTCTCAGGATTTCTTGGCTCATTCGCTCATTCACATGTCCTAAGGAGATCCAGATGAGACTGTGGACTCTCTAACTATCTTCTCTTTCATCCCACTCTGTCAGTGGAAAACGTCCATGCCCAGGAGGCTCAAAATAATCATGCAAGACCAGAGAGATGTCCAACATCTGAGCCAGCTTCAGTCTACCACAACCTCACCACTGGTTCCTAGGAGTGCCCCAGGGCCAAGGGTGTCAGCCACCTCTCCAGCACCCTGAGCCCAGCTCCTCGACATCAATGGAGATCAATTGGCCCCAAATGAGCAGGGGGAGCTGCTATAGAGCTAGCCCCCAGGGCCCTTGCCACAGAGCCAGGGGACAGCTTGGGGACAGGGATTAAAATGATACATTTTCAATTTGGTCTTAAATGAATTCACCAAATCGGCATCTTTGATGTCAAGTGGAAGTGAATTCCACAAATCTCAATTTATTTTATGGGGCAGTGTTATTGATTTTTTTTTTTTATCGTCTGCTTCTCTTTCTTCTCCCCTCCCAGCTGCCAACCCTCTTCCACCTGGATTGAATTGTTTGATTTAAGAGCAGCAGTTCCAAAGAGGAAGGACACTTCTGCCTTCGTTCCACAGGGCCCCAGCCCCCGTGCCTAGGACACATATAGGTCCCTTCAACTGGAAATACCAGGAGCAGTGGAAAGGCCTTATTAGCCCTTCCCTAGCCAGGCTACAGTGACAGCATGCCCACCCTCTTGTCACGTCTGCATCCCTTAGGCATGAACCTACTCTCAGTCAACATGGCACCTGTGTACCTATGGCCAGTGTCTTCATGTCCTCCCTATGCGTCATGACATTCACTTCCTTAAGGGCCTATAGTGGCCATACCTGGGACTTACAGTATGCCTACACCTGGTGGCCCAAGACGCCAGTCTTAGTGAATCAGTTGCCACCTGCCTGTCCAGCCACCTCTCCCTCCATCCTTCCATTCGCTCTGGAGCGTCATTTGTGAATGGAGGCATTTGCATCTCACAACCTGTTTATTGCCCAGCTAGGACTTCCTGGAGTGTGGGGTCTTTGATAATGTCCCTCTGGTATCCCGAGCCGCCGTGGGAGGCTTTTCCAATGTCCAGCAAGTCTGTGCTGATTCCAAACTTAGAGCATCTCACACAGAATCGGTGCTGTCCTTCCTCTCTGTAGCTCCCACCCAGGGCTTTCCTGAGTGATGGCTCCACTTGCATCAGCTGCCCTGGGAGAGACCCAGCAGCTGTCACAGTAACTATGTTTCCCTTCTACCTGAATCACCAGCAAATCTTAGTGGTTCTACATCATGGTAGGCAAAGACATGGTCCCTAAAGATCTGCACATCTTAGTCCCCAGGATCCTGTGCACAAAGGACTCTGCCGATGTGATTCAGACTCGGGATTGGAGACTGGAAAGATATCCTGGCTTACCTGGATAAACCCTCTGCCGTCACATGAGTCCTTAAACATGCAATGGGAACACCAGAGGGACTCACTGCCCACTGCTGTGCCAGTCAAGGAGGGTGAGCAGGGCCTGGAGAAAGGCCTCTGGAAGCCAAAAGACAGGACACGGGGGTCCTCCCTTGCAAGGCATTGCCTACATCCTGATTTCAGTCCTGCTCCGATTTCAACATCGAGGCCCATAAGGTGATGAATCTGAGTTTGTGGTAACTTGTTACAGTGACAATTCAAAAGGATAGCAGACCTCCAGAGACACTACCTGAAATAACCTTTGGTCCCATCACCAAGACCATGATGGAGCCTCCTCACTGTCCCCTTCTATTCTCAGTACCAACCTTCTCCAGCCTGTCCCTCTCCTACAATCCACTGTACACCAAGAACTTGCACGTCCTTTGATTTTTTTTCACCTTTCGCTTGAAATAATTTCAAACGTGGTCAGCATCAGGAAGAACACAGAGAACTTCCATGCCTTCATGCCAGTATTCATGGCTAGCACTGGGTCCTGTGTGCATGTCCCATCCCTGACCACGCCTCCAGAGGTTCCCATTGCTCTGGGCTCCCCTTGTCACTTACAAGCGCACCTTGCCCTTATTCACTGTGCGCTAGGCACATCGCCCCTTCTCGAACCTCTCCCGCACAGCTGTTCTCAGGCCATTTCATCTGCATGGTCCGCTCTGCCCCTTTTCCATGTTCAGGCTCAAGGTCATCAACTGCCCAGCCTCTTCCCACGGTCTTTCCACTAACACAGACTCCCACCTCAGCCAAGATGCTTGTTCTCATGTCACTCGGTTTTGTCATCTATTTATGAGGGCCGAAAGCATCTCGTTCATTGGTGATCTGCTTGTCTGTGTGTTTGTTACTCACATGGAGTTCTTTGGGTGGGACCATGCATACCCGACTTCCTCCTCTGGTGCATCATAGGTGCTCAACAAATATCTACTGATTAATCGACTTTCTGTGGCACACACACCTGGGGCCCTTTTTAAATAGCCAGTTGTTTTCTAGTTGTGAATCTTCTCTCAAAGGCCAGCAGCCTTTTTTACTCACCACTCTGGACCTTTCAGGGCTGAGCACACAGCAGGACCATGTTCTGATGCTTTGGCTGGTGGGTTCTCTCAAGTATGGGCTCCTCTATGGAGAGCTGTGCCCTCTTTGCCCACTATTGACCTGCACATTGTAGTTCTGCAGGGAGGAAGCACCCATATGGAGGTTCAAGGTCATGGTAATGACCTACTTTCTCCCACACCACTTCTTCAGAGTTTCATAAGAGCTGTTCTTCATGTTGTGGGGTGAATACACAGAGAGCGTTCTCCCATCTGCTAGATGATGAAACCGGAAGAAGACAAGTCAAGAGGCTAAGTTGAGGCCACACAGGTATTAAATGGCAGGACAACCCTCTTTATCCCCAGGCTCATGCCTTTTCCTGCAGACCACAGAGGAGAGCCACCCCTCACTCCTCCCCTCTGGGACTGAGGCGCCCCACACCTGACATTATGGGCAGAAAGCTTTTAGCAGAGGAGTGAGGGCAGGAAGCTGTGTGGTTCGGTGAACGCTGAGTGTGTGCATCTAATTGCTTCACATTTCCTTCCCTTCCATTCATAGAGTCATTCATGGAGTGACAGAGGCAGACACTCATTCACAGTGCATCCATTGACTACCTGCCACATCCTTGGCTTTCTGCTTGGGATGGAGGGGGAGGCTGGAGAAGGAGCATTGCTTCCAGGACCCCATTCTCACATGCCAGAGACTCCACTCACGAAGGGGAGGGGATGGAACTGGATTGGAGTGGGCATTCCTGGCAGGTGGGGCATTCATTCCTTTGAGAGACATTGGTGAACTCAGCACAAAGTTATGCAAAGCCACAAATGGCCAGCAGATTCTTGCAAAATACTCAAATTGGAATTGACTCCCTGCATACCTCTCCCCTGCATGTCCTGCTCCTGTCCTCCCTTGTGGAAGGCATCCTCCCCCAGGGATGGCTTGTGACCCAGGCTGAGCTGTCCTGCCTACAGACCCTGTCCAAGGGGACCAGGACAGAAAGAGGAGTGCTGGACCAAACCTCGATAATCAGAACCTGTCCTCAGGATTTACTATCTATATATGAGACAGAAACTCTCTCTCTCCCCCCTCCCTCCCCTCCCCCCCAGCTATGCTCACCATGGAGGATGGTGGTTATGGCTGTCAATAGCCTCATCTCTGAAGAGCCCTGAGAACCACAGAATGACTGAACCCCTAGTGTGATGGTGAAGGTTTCTCTGTCAACCTGATCAGATTAGTAATCAAGAGACACACCCTTTGGGCTGGTCTGTGGGGTTGTTTCCAGGAGGGGGGAGTCCTTCCTCCAGAGTGGATGGTCCTTCCCTTGAACTATATATAAAGAACCTTTTCCCCTGCTGCCATGCTGCCTGCTAGTGAGTGTTTTTCACCTGTCTGCCGTTACTATTCACATGAGTGCATGGAGCCTGTTCAGCTATCCTTTGTCAACATTGGAACTGAATTCCACCTGCCTTTCCATGTGGACTGAAGAGTAGTGACTCTCCAAGTTTTCCTAAAGTCCTTCCATTCCATATCAGAGCTGCTGAGGCATCCTTGTGACGACTGAGCAGCTACCAGGCTCCTTGAGTCTCAAGCCTGCAGAAGCTATTGTGGACTGCCGTAAATGAATCCCATAAATCCCTTTATAATCCACACCCAGTCTATCTGCTCTGTTCCTCTAGAGAACCCTGATAAGTACACCTGGGAGAGCTTCCGTCAATAGCCACCCAGCAGGCACCTCATTCACACTCTAGCTGAACTTTCTAAGTCTACTTAGCCATGAAGATCCCAGGCCCTCGTGATGGGTGGAGGACCCGTTAGCCTAAACTAAGGGCACAAAGCTCTTCCTGTTCTCACAGGTGGTCTGTACTGGTCCCACCAGGCTAGTCAGGAATTTCTATGCAGTGAGAGATGGAAAGACAACATGATTTCATCCCCTAGCCATCTCTTTTGACTCTATCTTCCATCTCTGGTCTCCATTCCTTCATGACAACTTAGATTCTCTAACTTGCTAATCACTTTAAATGACTAACTCTGCCCAGTTCAAAGTGTAACTCCAACTACACTCTGATTGCATGTCCCCAGCACCATTTGACAGGGTCCCTGTCTCCTTGAGGGTTGTCCAGAGCAGTGATGAAGGAATGTTGGGAGAGATGGAGCAGACTGGCCAGGCTCTGAGGCAGACTTGGCCTTTTCAGTGACTGACCTTCCAGGGGGGGGGGTCACAGTGAAAGCCACCTGACCGGTCCTACTGTGTCTGTTTCTGTGGCTTGTCTGTCAGCTCTGACAAGCTAGCAATGGGCAGGTAGCAGGTTTCAAAACACTGCTGTTTATGGGCCCTCGTGGGAGCTCTCTGGGGGACCCTGAGGACCTCTCTGTACACTTCTCTGACCTGAGAGTGGTGGTCCAGCTTTGTTCTTTTCTCAGGGGTCTACCTCCACGTTTTCTACGGCTTGGTTTCCCACATGCAATGAGGTCATTTTCTTTTTCTCTTTCCTCTTTCTTTCCAGAGTTCCTACCAAAACTGCCACATCTTGCCTGTACTCTGTGTCTCTGTGGTTCTCTACCTTCAGTTAACTATTTGACTACTAAATATATATATATATATGTATATGTATATATATATATATATATATATATATATATATATATGGGCTATCTCTTTAACAAACCTAATGCTTCACTGGGGAAGTAAAGGTAACGCAAAAACAACAATCAGGAAATCAGCCAAGCCATGTCAAGGCTTTACTGCACAAGACAGAACTGAGAGACTGGCTGTGGATTATAAAGGGATTTATGGGATTCATTTACACCAGTCCACAATAGCTTCTGCAGGCTTGAGAGTCAAGGAGCCTGGTAGCTGCTCAGTCGTCACAAGGATGCCTCAGCAGCTCCGATATGGAACAGAAGGCCTTTACAAAAGCTTGGAGAGTCACTGTTCTTCAGTCCACATGGAAAGGCAGGTGGAATTCAGTTCCATTGTTGACAAAGGATAGCTAAACAGTGGCAGAGACAGACAGACAGCACCCAGCTCAGACTCAAAGACTGATCCTTCAAGTCTTGCTTTGCCACTTCGAGCTCTGCTAAGCTGGGAGATTGACCTCCCCTTTCTGTGCCTCAGTGACCTCTCGGTAAGGAGGAGGAGTGGCAGCAAGGGCTGTTGTGGCTTCTGAGGATGGAGCGAGGTGAGGTCTGCAAAGCCCTTGGAACAGAGCAGGCACTTGTAATGAGTCTGTGTAGAATGATGACCACTTGCACTAAGTCGTGGTCCCTTGGCTCTGTGCAGTGACAACCTGGCAAAGCTGTCTGTGGGGAGGGAGCTGCCCCTAGAGTGGATTGTGTCAATGTACCAGGCTCTCCCAGGTGCACTCTGGGAGCAGGCAATGGAGAGGCAGCCAAATGGGAGTGTGGTAGTGAGTTATCTGCCTTGGCTCCATTTCCAGAATTCAAGTAGGACTCAAGGTGGCTATCACAAGAGACTGAGGAGATGTAGGGTGACGAGGCCTCCAAAAGTAGAAGCAGCGAATGTCCTTGCGTCTGCCCTGCAATTTCCACTTAGCTACAGGTCAGAGAAGGTCTAGCTTCTCCTTACCTCTTGTCTAAAGGAGATTCTAGGCCTGTTTTTGCCATCAAAACCTGAATCCTTTTCTAGGAAGTTCTCCTTTCTTAGAAGGATTAATCCTGATCCTGGCACTGTGGTTGGTTAAGCTCAGCCCCAAAACTTGATGTCTTTTGGCTGGTCAGCTCAACTCCCATTCAGAACCTAAAACTGACCCCAATTTGGGTCTCTAGGTAGGCTTGACCCCATCCTGCCTTCTCATGGCAGGAGCTCTGCCTTCTCTCTCTTCTTGCCTTCCTTAAACTAATAAAGTCTCTAAACTTTACTCTCTGGGCTATGGTGCATTGGCAGAGGAACCCCCAAATTCTGGTTTTAGGACAGGTTGAGAGTGCAGGGGCCATGGGCTGAGGGCCTCCCCGTCCTGTAGAGACCTCTGTCGGGCAGCCAAAGGAGTCATGGCCCAGTCCAAAGGAGCCCTTCCTTAGGATGAGTGTAAGTCTCAGAAAGGTGTCACTTTGTCCAAAGTACATGGCACAGGTGACACAGAGCCAGGCCTGGAACTGAGATTCTGAAAATGAAGCGAAATCTAAAAGCCGCTCTCGCCCCCAGAAGGTAAAGCTGTTTTAGATAACAGATAAAGCAAGAGGTGAGGACAGCACTGCATGTCAGGGTGGACAACTGTCCAGGCATCCGGTGACAGTGACTTCCCGGACTGCAACCTGCGCCTGCATGTTTACAGAGGCCGCGGTGCTCCCAGGGCGCAGCTCCCTGAAAGCCAGCCGCAAAGCCCCCACGGCGTCTGCCAAGAATACACCCGACATAATAATTTCTTTGACCTCCACCACATGAGTTTCTGAAAAGAACAAAACAGCATCATTCCCTGGCATTTACAGTTTAAACCTTTCCTATTCAAGTTTCTAACAAAAAAAGCCACCGAGCCATTCTGGCCATGATTAAAATTCATAGGCTTGCTGCAGACAACAGATGCAGAGGCAATTTTAGGCCAGTCATATCCCAGGTCTGCAAAATTAATTTGACAGTTTTGCATTAAAGCACTGATCAATATCCACTTTAGAGCGGCAGAGGCTAACTGAGAAAAAATAAGTGACCGGAGTGTTACCAGACGAGAAAAAATGAATCTTTGAGACTTTTTTCCCTCTAAGCTTGCACCTACATCAGAAGTCCTGACCTCAATCCATTGATCGGCTGCAGTTAACATGACAAAAGGCCCAGCAGATAGACCAGCCTGGCCTACCAGGGAGCAATCACCCGGATACACTGAACCTTTGAGGAGTGACTAGACTGCAGAATTAGTCTCGGCTCTCTGAAGTCTGCCACCAGCCTAGCCTTCCTGAGTCCTCCCCTCCCTGCCAGAGATCCATTTGCAAAGAACCAACTTTTCCTAAACTTCCTCCCACAGATGGCGTGGGGATATGGTCCCGAAGAAGGTGGGGTCTGTCTCAGTTCAGCCACCAAAACAAGGAGGCAGTTAGGTTCTGAGCTTTCTTTAGACAGTACATAGAACAGAGGCCTCAAGGCCAGCAGCAGAAGTCCCCCCCCCCCCAGGGTGACATCAAGGGAGGCCAACTCTACCACATGGCAAGCCCCGATGGCCAGCCACTTACCTGCACTCAAAGAGAAATGAGCCCAAGCCAACTGTTATTTTCCTTTCATTCACAGGGTAGCTCACAGGACAGCCCACCCTCCCTGTTCGAGAGTTCCTAAGGGAGCGCCTGCCCTGCCCTGTTCATCTGCCCTGCCTTCTTCCTTTCTGTAAAGGCAGTGAGGTCCCACGCAGACCTGCTTTCCTCAGAGCTCAGCTTCTGTTTTCC
>PVHP010027402.1:0-23862 GCA_004024765.1 Zapus hudsonius | reverse complement strand
CTAGCAATTTGAGCTTAAAAATGACCTGTCATTTTTCTAGCTGTATCTTCCCCATTTCTTCTAAATCTGGCAAGCACCCCAAGACAGAGCAAGTAAGTGCTCCCCTTCTGTAAGAACGACACACGTGCAGGTCACAGGTTAAAGCCAGGGCACCTTGGCTTTTGTTCCAATTAGAAAATTCACAACTATGATCACTAAGAGAAACTTAAAAATTCCCCCAATGATAGGCATATACATTTCGAACAGTTAAGTATGTGAGCACTGCTTGGAGCCTCAGGGCTTCCACAAGTCCCAGTTAATAAAAGATGCAGCAAGCAGACTTTTCTCAGGGGTACATGTATAGACCATCAATGTGTAGGAGGTGAACACATGTGTGTGTGTTTTTTTATCTTATGAATCACGCACGGTGCCCACTGCTCTGAAAAAGAGAAACAGGCTAGAACACCTTCAAGTTTCTATTACTCATATAGAATATAGATTCTTTAGTCTCCTGGCCAAAGCCTTTGCCTTTACAAGGCAGAGCTCACAGACCCTAAGTGGGGTTTGATCCAACTTCAGATGCAGTTCCCCACAATCCCCCTACTCCCCTTTTTCCCACACTCAGTTTGCTCTCCTACACCGCTGACCTTGGTCTTCAGGTCTCTGCAAACAAACAGAGACATGATTTGGCCAAAGTAAGACCTTTTGTCCTGCTGGTTCAATTATTCAATAAATAATTATAGATCTATTCAGCTGTGGGGATAATGATGCAATTGTCAAAATAAGACATGCTGCATGGTTTATTTATATGATGAAAGAAACTTAAATGAAAGATCAGTAAAAATGGGTTTAGCAAATTATTCTGACTTCAGTATTTTGTTAGAAATCAACTTCCTTTATAGTCTCAATCTAGAATGAAAATCTTAATGGAAAAGATAAAACTAAGAGAAGAAAGAAGAAAATTGACAAAGTCCACAAGACCCACTAACTTCCAAACACCATAACACTACAGAGCTTTTCACTGGGGTGTGATGTGGGGTGACAGGAATCACCAGTGGGGTGCTCCCAAGACAACTGGGAAGCAACAGTGCTCTCCACTTGAAATCTTAGCACAGAAGATCGCCACATAAAACTCCTTAATTCTTGTGTGAACCAAGCCCACACCCTAACAGAACATAACTTCCTGCACAGGTATAGGGGACTACCAAGTAGACAAAATGCTCTCCGATTCTCTATGTATCTCATAAACCTTCAAGTTATGTATCCCTAACCCAACAATCCAAAATGCTCCAAAACCCAAACTGTTTTGAATGCTGCCATGATACCAGAAGTTAAAAAAAAAAAAAATCCCCACCTTCTCTCATGTGAATAGGTCACCGTCAGCATACAGGCACAGTGAAAGTACCACAGTGTTATTTTTTGATCTATGTACATAAAGTGTTTAAGAAACATAAGTGAGGCCATGTTTATATTCAGGCCCCATCTCTATATCTCTCATTACATATATGTAAATATTCCAACATCCACTTCAGAAAAAGAAGATTCCATCTGGACTACTAGCCTAGAAAAGAGTCACCCATTACTAGCATTTTAATTTTTAATAGTGAAAATGCGTTTTGTATTTGAAAAAATAATAGCATTATTTCCATTTCAATTTGTATTAAAATAAATTGAAAGTAAATATATCTAGTTCTTAATACATTCGATATAGTATTTGGCAGGTGATCTATTCTAAGTTCACTGAGTACTTTCTGTATGTCAGGTACAATTTAGATATCTTATACATATTCACTCATTAAATGCTCCATACAACCCATCTCACAGATGAAAATTGTGGTACAAAGCTAAAGTAACTTCCCCCAGGTTACACTATATAAGGAAATGGTGGCACTCTAGTCTGAGCCCCAAGAGCCTGGGTCTATAGCACAAACCTTGGCCACCATATCTAATGCCCCAAGAGAACTTCTGGCATTTGTCCTCTGATCTCTAACTACACATTCAACATTGTCTCTCACCCTGACCAAAAAGTGAGACAAATAATGTCTAATACAGAGTATGATCCTGAGAGAAATATATATATATATATATATATATATACACTATGTATTAAAGGAAATAATGCATTTTAAAATGATTTTCATCAGTACTGAATCAAAAAGGAATCTTGGCTGGGAGATGGCTCAGTAATTAAAGGCACTTGCTTGTAAAACCCTTCAGGCCCATGTCTGACCCAGGTTCAAATCTCCAGTGTACAAATGCACAAAATGGCACATGATCTGGAATATGTTTGCAGTAGCAAGAGGCCCTAGTTCATCTGTTCTCATTTTCTCTCTCTCTCTCTCTCTCTCTCTCTCTCTCTCTCTCTCTCTCTCTCTCTCTCTCACACACACACACACACACACACACACACACACACACACAAAAAGGAATCTTCTGGCCTGGTGTGGTGGCACAGGCCTTTACTCCCAGCACTTAGGAGGCTGAGGTAAAAGGATCACTATGCATTTGAGACCTACCTGGGGTACAGAGTGAGCTCCAGGTCAGCCTGGGCTACAATGAGACTCTGCTCCAAATAAATAAATAAATAAATAAACCCAAAAAGAAATCTTCTTAATAAGAACATCCATACTTTTTAAGTATACTGGTTAACTAAAATGTGTGTGTGTGTGTGTGCGCACACATGTGTTTAGGGTGTGTGCAGATGTGCACACCCCCTGCACATACATTCAGAGGCCAGAGGAAAGCACTGGGATTCTCCTCTATTGCTCTTCTTTCTCCTTTCCTGAGACAGTTTCTTTTGCTGAGCCTGAGCTCTCTGACTGTCAGTAAGCGTGGCTGCCCAGGGAACTCTGGTGATCCTCCCGTCTAGCCCTGCTCAGTACTGGGATTCCCAGGCATGGGCCACCATGCCAGGTTTTTTCACATGGGTTCTGGGGGCTGAACTCAGTTTTTCATACATGTTTGAGAATAAAGGGTTATTTTTACATAGCTTCAGAGTTGAAAGTTTAAAGAAAATTCCACACAGGGAAAATTTTAATTAATTTCTAATTCCTGAGTCTCTTTAATGTCTTTTGAATATTTTCCAGTTTTTGTCTTGCTTAAGATACACATAAAAATAAAAAGTTTTAAAGAACTGACACAGAATGTGTGCACTGATACATGAACTGCTTCAAAGCAAGCAGTCTTAGCTGCTGAGCTATCTCTCCAGCACCTAATTAAAGTTTTAATTCTGTTTGGTAAATTTTTTTGTTGTTACCAGATAAATTAATATTACTGTATCTAAAATACAAAAAGTAATACCAGAAAGGTGACTGGAGATGGTCATGAAACTTAAGTGTAAATATAATTTCAGCACTTGTTTATACAACCAAGAGATATATTTTTCAAGTCTCAACTATAACATTCAAGATCATAAGGTCAGTAAATTCCATGGGATTATAAGAATTAAGGACTAGATCAAGTTTATCATGAATATAAGGTATTATTATGATATAAAAACCATAAAAATAATAATGCAGACATATTCAACCTGGCTAATATGGATGAAATTGCCTTACAATTTCAGCCTCAGAATTTTTTATGTCAAAATATGAGCTTCCATCAAGAAACCTTGTTCCCTGAAAGCAGTAAGACTTGACATAAAACAAGGTGTTAGGTAAGGAGATCAAGACAATTTGTTCTGTTCTGGAAATTTGCTACTAATCTGTTTTGGCAGATGTGCACATTAACTTTAAAAATTTAGCTATTCTGGAGGTGTTTCTTTTTTAAACAGCCCAGTTACTTAATCATGGCAGAAAAAATGTCTAGTAATTACAGACATAAATACAGTATAAATGGTTAATTATAAGACTGTAAGTTGGCTAACAAAAGCAATAAGCTGGAAATGATGATAAAAATTAACATCCTTGTCCGCAAATAAATGAAACGATGTCTCAGGTCATCAGTTGAATGAAAGGACCTTATGTTAACAGCCCACTAGATCAGAGTCCGTCCTCAGAACTGTCATGGTGTTTGCCATTGACTTGGTTTTTTTTTTTTTTCACATTGCCTTTGTATTTGTTATACTTCTCCATCTTCCCAGGTTTTTCTTTTCTCTCTCACTTTTTTGGTGTATCTGTGTGAGTGTGTGCACTGTGAGCTCACATGTGTGACTACAGGTACGCACATGCTGTGGTGTACACATGGAGATCAGAGAAGACTGTCAGGTGTCAGTCCTCACTCACCTTCCAGCTTATTTGAGGCAAGGTCTCTTGTTCATGTCTGCATTCACCAGGTTAACTTCCAGAAAATTCTCCTGGCTCAGCCTCCTTCTCACCATCGGTACCTGGGATTGCTGGTGCCCATCTGACTTTTATGTGGGTACTCAGGCTTGCACAGCAAGCTCTTGAACCACCGAGCCGTTTTCCCAAATGGGAAGGAAAAGATGACCTATCAGTCACCCTGCTTTGAGTTCTAACAAACTACAGAGGCAAAAATGCGCCTAAACAAAAATACTTTGTTATAGTATGAAAGGCAATTAAAAAGAAACATACATGTTTGGGAATATGAGGTTTTTGTGGGGAGGGTTTGTTTTTTGTTTTTTTGCATAACTTCAGAGTCAAAAGTTTTAAAGAAAATTCAACACAGAAAAATTTAATTATTCTCTAATTCCTGGATCTCTTTATGTCTTTTGAGTAGCTCCTGGTTTTTGTCTTGCTTAATACACACATAAATACGTAAAATTTTTAAACAACTGACACACGAAATGTGTGCATCGATACATATTTCTACAAATGTGGTTTCTCAACACTTAAAGAACATGCCTCTAACGGGGTAATACACCCGTCTCACATAACACTAGATGCCACACAGCTGGGTGAGGCTTTATCAACATCGTGTTAAAGCAAAAAGGCTAACAAGGCTTGTGATAAAATCAATATATATATTTTTTCTTGCATTCTGTATGAAATCCAGATACCCTGAAATGTAAAAGGCCAATTTTGGTTAATTAAAATACTATGTAAAATATTCTTTTACCTTCCTACATGGTTTTTAATAGATTCTTTTTTCTGGGGGAATTTAATATATGCTTTTCAACAATTACAAAGAGCTCAATTGTTAAATGACATGTTGTTGACACCCAGCTTGAGTCAGCCAACCATGACATGAGTGTTTTCAGTTCATCTGAACGCAAAAATTATATTGATGCAAGCTCGGCTTAATTTTATTTTCTCTTATTTTAGGAAAGCCACTTTTCTAGAAAAAAAAAAGTAGACAATTTCCAGATTACTGTATATTAAGACTAAAACTGAAAACTTGGTTTTCTTTGTATTAGTGATTGAAACACTCACAATGATATATGGGCTTCAAGGTTCCTTAGCTTAACATTCATGAACACAGAGATAAATTCTCCAACTTGTAGTTCAATAAAACTTGTTAGGCTAAACTACAGAACCTTGGGAACACAAAGATGCTCTGAGACGCTTAAAAGTTAGTAGAGGACAGAGAATCTTACATAAGTAACTAGGAGAGTGACAGGTACATACACAAAGTCCTTTGAAAGTCACAAAGCTAAAGGCATTCAACTGCATGGGTCACTAGTACTTCATCAAAAAGAGCATATTTTTGATGAAAATACCAGGCTAGGAGACAAAACTACACAGAGAAAGGAGGACGCACAGAGGAATGACATGTGTTCGGGTTCAGGTTCTAACAGTGTGGATGTCAGAATGTCGGGATGGCAGGCAGAGCTTCTTCGAGGGAGGCTGGAGGCAGGCACAAGGGCTGATGAGGAACAGCCTTGAAGGGCAAGCCAAGGCATTAAGGCTTGGACCCCTAGGCAGAGTGGGGCCACTGAACACTGCTAAATATGAAATTGACCTGATCAGCTAGCTCTGTCTTAGAAACTACACTGACAGCAGAGATGAAAAAGACAAGTTACTGTGACGGGTAAATTTTGTCGTCAACTTTACCTATTAGCAATCCATAGTAATCTTGTGTAGCAGATTTCCTCCAAATTGAGGGAGGCTCACGGGATTCAGGAAGTCATAGTTAGCTAGAAACAAACATCCCTTCCTGGGAAGGCAGTGCAGGAAGGAAATTCCAGAGACTCGGGAAGTCAACAATTGTGGAAAGGGTTGCAAGACCCCTCCCTAAGGCTATATAAAGAGGAAGGAAATCTCTCTCCTCCTGCCTATTTGCTGGTGTGTGTGTGTGTGTGTGTGTGTGTGTGTGTGTGTGTGTGTGTGGTATTGGTGATGGCCTCTCTCTCTCTCTCTCTCTCTCTCACACACACACACACACACACACACACACACACACACACACACACACACTGAGAAAGGGGGCCAGCATCTTTTACCATTATGGAACTTCCTCTGCATCTGTAACTTTAATAAATCCCTTCCTCCTATGACTGTTCCTGGTTTGGAGGTTCATCCCAGTGGTTGACTAAGACAGTTACCTATGACAGGGAGTGTTCAACTATTTCATAAAAACCAATCAGCTTACAGAACTAAGACTGGAAGGGCATTCTAAAAAGCAGGCATCGGAGGGAGAGCTGATGGAGCCTAGAGATAGACATGGCTGAAGGAAAGACAGAGGTGTCCATGATACTTCCAATGTCTAGCCTGGGTGATCAATGAACTAAAATGGGATGGTGATGCCAGAAAACCAGAGGAGCAGGCAACGAAGGAATACCTACTCTCCCCACCCTAGGAGATACCAATGGGATATTGGGAACGTAGATTCAGTGCTAAGGAGGTTATCAGAGAGACCGAGAGAAGGACCAAGGGCAATGCCTTAGGGAAAATCACTAAGAGGCAGGCAGTAGAGCACAAACAGGTAATGATCTGGGGAGGTGAGAGGCAAGGGAAAATTATATAAGAAAAAAATGTACAGAAAAAAATGGATAATCAGTAAAATACAAAAAGAATCAGCCATAAGATCTGGCCTCAAAGAAGCCTCTCACCAGGAATGGGGTGGGGAAGGGGCACCCCCAGCCACAGACAGCACCACGGAGATAAGGAGCTACATACAGAATGGGCTCCTCTTTATAAAGCAGGCACTGTGAAGAGACTGAGGAAGGAATCTTCTCATCCTCCATCAGCCCTGCAATGTGGATGTGCCTGTTTACAAGTGAGGAAACAGGAAACACGTACAGGGGAAGAGAATGAGGAGACACCAGAGGTGGATGGACAACTTCCCGATGCAGTTTGGAAAGAATAGATCGGATTACCACTGGGAAATGGGAGGGCTCCTTTGATTTAAAAGGAAAAGGAAGAAAGAAGATGAGTGTGAGGCAGGAACACGTGGGGTAGAGAAGAGGGGAGTTGAGGGAAGTTACTGCTGAAAAATTCTGTGTTCTCAGCAGATCTCAAGACAAGGTCAACAGACTGTGGAGGTTCAGAGGGGTTAAACTAATGATGGCTAGATATTTTGAAACAGCCAGTGTGGAGAGCATGCCAATAAAGGATAAGTCAACTATGATTACTAAAGAGTCAAAGTCAAGTGATTAGAGATGCATTTGAAATGTTTTTGTTTTTGTTTTTTTGACAGCATTTACAGGAGAAGATGATGAATAAATACAAGAGATGGGTGAATTGATTTAATATTGGAAGCTGGTAATAACATGACTATTGAATGTCTCAAGTCTCAGGGGACCTGAGATGTTGGGAAAGGGAAGCAGAAATGACTACATAGGCTACAGAAGGAGAGAAAGAAACTAGAAAAGACTGAGGAAGCAGGTCATGATCAGACAGGTGACGGTGCAGACTTGGGAGGGGAGATGAATGTTCTTGGAAGGAGTTTCAAGACCCCAGAAACAATGCTTAAGAAATTCAGCCAATTAAATGGATTTCCAAGTGATTAACATGGTAATACAAAAAAGGATGCCATGCACATCAGAGGCATTCAATAGCTAATTCTTGATGAGGAAAGGATGTAGTCCAGAATTCTGTCAAAGGCTGGATAGCTAAAACAGAGAATCTTCTTCAAGGAGGGGGAAAAGATCTTCATCTCATTGAATGGTGTGCTCAAGAGGAAGCAGGATGTGGGAACAGACAACTAACACGAGGTCTGGACCCAGCCTGTAGCTCTTACCTGTACAAATTTGGGAGCTGCCTGAAAGCAAGCAAGTACTGTAAATGGGGGGAGGGGGAATCAGGTGGGAATGGGCCCATCGTAGTTTGCTCATTTTCAAATGAAGACTTACTTTCTATTTTGGTTTATGGCTTTTTCATAACAATGGTTTGAGAGGCGTACAATGTTCTCCCCAAAAGGGAAACACTTGCTTCCATGAGGAAAACAGTTCTTGCCTCACACACCAGCCACTGAGCAGTTGAGATTAATTCACTACCAAGGAGAGCCTGTGTCAATCAGACTCTGTTAAGTGCAATGAACTTAAAAAGCTGTCTGGGAAGATTCAAAAAGGTCCTAGGAGAAAACTACAGACATACCTAATAGACCTTAAAGTTATGCTGCACATACTCCCTCCATGTATAAACTAGGCATTTGTTTAGACGAAGAAGAAAAAACATTACAGCAAGACTCAAAAGCAAGATGGACATCTTTGTGGCACAAAACCAAACGCTTGTACAGTGGCAGGTCACTCACTACAGAGCTTGGAAACAGTCAGACATGGAAAGCTAGTCCATTTCTATGAACTCACAGGCCAAAATGCCCAGGCCTGAAACCAGGGCTGAGCCAGGCTCCGCCAGCTGTAAAAAGAGGCTGAACTAAATCATGACCTCATTCCTCAGCCCAGGGCGTCTGCTGAGCTGCATCTGTGCCTGCCTGAGAAGCAAGTCAGGCTGGAAGAAATAAGCAGAGCTCACAAGAAAGGATGTGAAGGCACTGGACATGCTAGATACACAGACTTGATCATTATATATCAAAGCATCACATGGGGGGGAGATCTCAGTCAGTAAAGTGCTTACAAGCATGAGGACCCGAGTTTAATACCCCAAACCTGTGTTTAAAAAGAATAATAATAAAGCACCAGATGTAGTGACATGCACTTATAATCCAGCACTGGGGAGAGAGAAACAGGACAATCCTCAGGGTTCACTGGCCAAGCAGTCTGTCCTACTTGATGAGTTCCAGGCCAGTGAAACGCCCTGCCTCAGAAAAGGTAAATTCCTGAGGCAGGACACCTGATGTCATCCTCTGGCCTCCTTACACACATGCAAGTGCACACACACACAAAAGTCACATTGTATTCCATAAATAAGCCTAATGATTATGTCAATAAAAAATAAGGTGAAACAAAAAAATCGTTAGACAGAAGTAAAATACAGAAAGGAGAGAAATGAATAAAGTACTTCTCTGGGTCTGGGTAGCTGACTCAATGGTTAAAGGCACTTGCTTGTAAAGCCTACTGGCCTGGGTTTAGTTCCCAAAGACCAATGTAAAGCCAGATGCACAAAGTGGCACATGGATCTGGAGTTCATTTTCAGAGGCAAGAGGCTCTGGCACATCCATATACTCTCCCTTGCAATCTGTCCATCATCTATCTATCTACCTACCTACCTACCTACCTACCTACCTACCTATCTCTATCTCCTTGCAAATAAATCAATGAAATATTTTTTAAATACTTCTAATCTAGAGTTAACCTACCAATTAGAATTCTTTAGAACATGCAAAATATGTAACTATCAAGAAAACTGACAAAGCCAGGAGCAGGAGACAAATTCTCCCAGGCAGAAACACAAAGAAGAAAGCAATATCAGCATGACTTCCCACCCGAGATCCTGAAGGTGCAAAAACTTGAAAACTGCCCAAAAGAGAACAGGAAACCATGAAGCCCAAACAGGCAGATCCAAATTAGACCAGGCTGCTGTCACAATAAAAGAATTAGAGATGCTGGAAAAGAAAGACAGAGATGTTGAAATCAAAAGGTCAATGGATTGGAGACACTCAGGAATCTACGCATTCCAGACAAATAGCAACTGAAAGGTAAAGGAGAGATGCAATGGCAATGTAGATAGAACCCAGAAAGAAAAAAGACAAAACGGCAAGTCAGAAATACTGGAGATGGAGTGAAAGGCTTCAGCACAAGTTCAGAGTTTGTTTCTCTTAGTGTTCATTTTCCTTGTTGGAGATTTTGATTGGCAGATTCACACTGGTTGGGAGATTTTATTTGTTTCTCTTGAGAAAAAAGAAAAGCAAGCGGAAAAGGAATATCCAAAGTGACTGGCTGAGAAGCTGTCAACCCTACACTGAGGCCGGTCACCAGGATGCCATGAAAAACCAGGCATTTCAAGGGAAAGGAACAATCTCAAAATAATTGGTTTTATTCTACAACTGCACAAGATTTCTAAACATTCTTAATTGGGAAACTGAAATTGTTAAGTAAATCATGGCAGTAGTGGGAACACAATGATAGAGGGACCCAAAGGAAGGCTAAAGACAAACGAAGCCAAGAGCTGTCTGTATGCAACCTTGAGTCTGCTAGAATACAGTGGCTGAGGATATTCTGACCTGCTCCCCTGAAACAATGCTGACTTCATGTGGATGTGCAAATACTAGATGTACCATCTCTATTGGTTAAGTAAGTTTCACATACATCTAAAATGCACTTTTAGTCCTGGCCCAAAATTATGCATGCATGGGTGGATGTGTGACTGAATGAATGAATGAATGAATGAAAGGAGACTATTAACCTAGCAGTACTGTTGATGTTACATAAGAAGATGCAGGCCGGGTGTGGTTGGCACACGCCTTTAATCCCAGCACTTGGAGGCAGAGGTAGAAGGATTGCCAGGAGTTCGAGGCCACTCAGAGACTACCTAGTGAATTACAGGTCAGCCTGAACTAGAGTTGAGTCCCCTACCTCGAAAAACCAAAAAGAAAAAGATACAGCCAGATGCCAGATCAACTGGATCAGGCCTATAATCCCAGCTACTCTGTAGAATTACAGCCTCCTGCCTCAGCTACAGAGCCTAGTCAACTAAGTAAAACCTTGTTTCAAAATAAAAATTTTTTAAAGGCTGAGGATACAACACAGTGGTAGAGCACTTGCCTAGCGTGTGTGAGGTCTGAAGCTCAATCCTTGGTACCTCATGAAATTTATTTATTGACTAGTATAATATTATAAAATAGTATAATAATATACATATACATTATCTCTAGAGTCTTTCTGTCTGGTGTTAGGACATAGAAGAACTTCACGGTTCACATGATACAGAGATGATTCTTCCACTGGTCAGATTGGAAGTGAAGAACTCAGCTCAAGTCTCCCCAACCACAGGGCAGCCTGACCCAGCTGAGTACAAGAATGGCCACCACCCATGGGAGCCCACAGCTGCATCTCCGTCAAATTCAACTGTGGTGTAAGAATGCTAAGGTAAACCAGTACACATCTGTAATCTCAGCACTTGGGAGGCTAAGGCAAGAAGACTGGCAGTTCAAGGCCACCCAGGGTCTCAAAAGAAGCAGAAGAAGGTAATAAGTAACAAGAACAGGAAGAAAAGGAAGGGGCAATTGTGGCTAAGTAAAACTTAGAAGCATATAATATTTCATTTTAATTTTCCTTTTAACTTTAAACTGAAAGAGTAACTTTCTTTTATTCCTTTCTATATCTAAATGATATGTTTGGAAACCATGAAATACAAAGAACTTCATGAGATGTCTACAGAAAGGAAATTTAAAATTTGGAGACCAACTGGTAAATGTGGATAATACATGAACAAATGTGCACTTTCATTTTTATATAATAGCAACACTATCTGTCAATAAAATCAAGGTGCTAAATATTCACTATGGATAGGAACAGAAAGTAGGTGGGTTCAATTTATCAAAAAAAAAAAAAAAAAAAAGCTCTCCAGAGGAGGCACAAGACAAGAGGAACCTAAATGTCTGCCAACTCTAAAGTGTGAATTGAAGCAAGACAGAGGTAGAGTCAGGAAGATCATCAACAATGTAGCCACCACACAGGGAATGACAGGTAAGAAGAACTTGGAGCATCCCAAGAAGTGATATAATCTTCATCAGTATAACCTTCAGCCTTCTGCATGGCTGGAATGGATTCTTGGAAATGCTTGACAATTAAGATGTAAGAGTGAATAACAAAGATTAATGTAGGATGCTACACCACTCCTGAGCAATGACTCTAAGTCAGCAGACCACAAAGATAATTGCACAACCATGCTTATTGCTGCAAGATCCACAATAGTCAAGATATGGAACCAGACTAGACATCTATCAACAGATGCATGAATAAAGAAAATGCTGTGTATATACCCACTAGAGTTTTATTCATTAATAGAGAATGAACTTAGCTGGGTGTGGCAGTGGATGCCTTTAATCTCAGAAGGCAGAGGTAGGAGGATCGCTATGAGTTCAAGATGAGCCTGGGACTACAGAGTGAGTTCCAGGTAAGCCTGGGCTAGAAAGGAGAGAGTGAGAGAATGAACTTAAGTCATTTTGAGGGAAGCAAAAGGAATTGGGGAACTGCAAACTGTGTTAAGCAAAATAAGCCAGATTCAGAAAGAAATACATCACGTTTTCTCTCACATGTGGAATTAGCTTTATGAGTTTGTAAATGTGTGCGTGTGTGTGTGTGTGTGTGTTGTGTGTGTCTGTGTCTGTGTATGCATAAGAGACAGAAGGAGAGAAAGAGAAACATACAGACAGAGACATGGTCTCTAAATATTCCTCTGTTTTTAACTATAACAGTACATACATGACATAATGCAGTCAAAACTAAGGTTTCAGGAGTCAAACTTGCCTAGATTCAGATGATGGCTCTGCTATTTATTTGTCAAACATTTAATCACTCTGTCCTTTATGTTTTTAACCATAAAACATAAGTAATAATTCTTACCAGACTTGCTTATTTAATACATCCATACATCCTTTCATCCAATTAAACAAATCTTTGCTGAGTGTCTACAATATTTCAGGAGCAAGACATGTAACCATGGAAACCAGGGAGTACCATCTCTGCCCTCACAGTGTTGACACCCTACTGGACAATGAAATCCAGAGTGAGGATGTACTGTTAGAAAGCCCAAGTAAGATACAGAAAAGTTTATGGGGGAAGGGCTATGACCTAACCCAGACTTGGGGGTCAGGTAAGGACAAGGGAGGTGAACAGCAATTCAGTGAAAGGTGTCATAAGAAAATAATATAGCAAATATTCAAGACAGATACCACAGGTAATTTCAATTTAATAAAATACTTCCACCCCACCCACACCCTCATCACATGTCCCTCATTCCTTAAGCACTTGAAGACTTCTCTGTCAGGAAGTAAGTCAATGTTTTACAGTAAGCAGGCCAAAAGAAGTAAAATCTTGTGCTTGGCACTGGGCTGGAGAGACCTCACAACTAGAGAGGCCATGATAATAAAAATAAAATGGACTATTTCTTAGTATTCTGTCATAACCACAAGGATTCCTTATTGTTGATTTCTGTTTTCCGTGTTAAGGCATTTAATGACAGAACAAGGAAATCATTTTTACATTTTTCTGGGGGCTGAACTGCTATAAAAAAAAGTGAGAAAGCAATTGCAGCTTTCAAAGGAGATGCTAATTGCAGCTTCTAAAATATGAGACTCCCTCCAAACACCCCTCACCTCACCCCCGGAGCTCCTGGATCTTTATTAAAGGTGCAGAGTGGATATCACCATACAGGCTTCATTTTCCTACCCAAGGAGTTTAGGCTTTTTAAAAAATACATGTGTGTACATGTGTGTGCATGCATATGTGTACATATAAGTGTACATGTGTGTGGTGGGTGCTCATGCATGTGTGTGATAAGAGAACAACCTTGAGTGTTGATCCTTAAAAACACAATCTATTTTTTTGAAATGTGATCTCTCCTCTCCCCTCTCCTCTCTCTCCTCTCCCCTCTCTCTCTCTTTCTCTTTCTCTCTCTCTCTCTCTCTCTCTCTCTCTCTCTTCCCCCCCCCCAGAGTTCACCAATTAGGCTAGACTGGCTGACCAGCAAGCCCCAGAGACAGATTTACCTGTCTTTTCTCCCCAGCTCCAGTATTACAGGCACGCACACAACCACCTTGCCTGGCACTATTACTTTGCTGTGGGTTCTGGGGATCAAACCCATGTCCTCATGCTTGTGCGAGGATTCCACATCTGCCATCTGCAGCAGCGCTGGGAAGAGGACAAATCTTATCAGACAATAATCAGAAAAGCTGCACAGGTCCATAAAGGAAAACAGCTCCCAAATTCCTACTGATTTCTACATAGTGGGAACTTTCATGTTCATTTGGGCTTCCTTCCAGCACATCAACAGGGGCAGGGCTTGGCCCTTCATGTCACAGGAGGTTTGGAGGGCAAAAATGTAAGAGAGGGGGTCTGCACAAAGACCTTCTACCTACTCCTCCCCAGCAAGATGGGAGGAAGTGTGGCCATACTGAGTTCTATTCAAATGCCTTCCTTTACAGTAAGACCACAAACTTAGGAAGAGACATGGGAGGAGCAGTAACTGACTGCTCACTCTTTAAACCCACTTATTGGAAAATCACTCTATTCCAGCCAAAAGGGTTATGGGAGGAGAAGTGAAAAAAGTAGCAAAATATAAAACGAGACCAAAATTGTCATATAAAATCACTGGGAACAGAGGGTATGAGTAAGAATCCCCCATGCTCTCGCCGGCAAAGAAGAAAATGGGAAACCCACTCTTCCTCCCAAATGCTGATTTTGAAGAGACAACACAGTCTTGTGCTTTGAAGCCATCAATATTTCTGCCCTTGAGCTGTAATTGTGGACAATACAAAACCTTCAGCTAGGACATCCAGAAGACATTTATACAATTCTCTAGCTGACACTCTTCCTGCAGATGTAAAGATCTGTGTTCTGTTCTTAAAAAAAAAATGAGGCTGTTCACATCAGTGAATGAATATATTGGCTTAACTAGAGTCAGAGACATACATGATGTGCAAACACAATAATGAAAATTTAAATAGGTCCTTTTATGTCTCATCCCCCACTGCATGGATTCCAGTTTTTATGATACTTGTGTCTGCTCAAAGCACACAGAAGGATTCAAGTCAGATAGAATCAGATCAAAGTGTGGGCAGGTAGTTGTCTGGAGCCCTAATCTATAAAGGAATCTAAAACAATGGTGAACAACTCCATAGGGAATAAAATCAGATGGGGAAAAATATATGTTCAAAATGTCCTCTTAGAGAAAGGACTGTGTGTGGAGTGTGTGGATAAAGGGGGAAATTTTTTGACCTGTGGTGGGGATAAATGTGGCTGAGTCCAAGTGTGACCCATTCAGGAAAGAAGCTCCATAGGCCCCCTCCCCTTGGGTGGGAGGTATCTCTAGCCAGAGCCCAAAACCTAGATGCAAAAACTGATTGGTCAGGTATAGACCAATTAGTTGTCCCTCTGACTTACCTGGGGAACTCTTAAAAAGCTTAACTGCTGAGATGGCTCAGCAGTTAAGGCACTTGCCTCTTGTGCCTAAGGCCCCAGGTTCAATTCCCCAGTACCCACATATACCAGACCCACAAGGTGGTGGCCCTGGTGCTCTCTCTTTATGTATTTCTGTTTGAAAATGAATAAATAAAATATTAAAAAATAAAAATAAAAATATATTTTTTTAAAAAAGCTTTGCTAAAACAAAGGCCACTCTCTTCCTCACATGGCAGGCCAGCAGAAGGACCTCTGAAATTCCAGAATTTGGGTAAGGCCCCACCACCACCACAGCCTATGGAGCTTGGGATTCTTTCCCAAATGAACCTTTCCTTCTCATGATAGGAGCCCTCTGATAGCTTTCCTTCTTCTGCTTGTTTTACTGACCAGCAGAGATTTTGCTAAACCCTCTCTCACATTTTCTCCCCACACTGGTGGCTGGAGAACTCTGTAACTCCCCATGTTCCCTTAAATAATAAAGTCTCCCACTCTACCTTAATATCTTATCTATGGTTCTTTAACTTTGTAGACAAGAATCCTGGTACCCCTTAATTTTTGAGGTGCACTGGAATTTTTGAGCTGGGCATTATCTAAATTCTAACCCCTAGCTCAGACCTTACACAAGGAGTTCACATATGAACATACATGTGTGCACGCACACACGCGCGCGCACACACACACAGGCACACCGCATCCTCATTTTAGAGAACATCCTCACGTCTAAACTGCAGGCTAAGGAAAGTGGGTCCCCACGGGAGTTGGTTGAGTGGGGCCAAGCAGCATCCATCACCTTCCCTTCCCCTCCCCACCTCCTCTGAAGAAAGCAGCTGCTCACTGAGGATTGGCTGGGGAAATAGCTTAAGAACAGTGGTGGGCAGGATGCCAGAGCAGCACCTTGAGGGCTGGTTTACTCCTGCCTGGAGTGCAATCGATGTGGTCATGGTGATTTACTTCATGTTCCCATAGCTCCCCTGCGATGACTCCTTGTCCTCTTGCATCTCACTCACATTCCCATAGCTCTCAAGGTCCATGGAGAGGACCACTGAAAGGGACCTTGGTGGCCTAGTTAAGGATCTCTTTGGTAAAATGTGTTTGGAGATCTTCCTACCTGTCTCTAAAAGAGAGAAAGCAAATTATAAACATCTTCCTGAGACTCCCCTGGCAGGTCAGGTACCTACCTAGAAGCTTTTGCAATAAACCAGTTCACTGACCACTTAATGAACCCAGGTCAGTTTCCTATAGAAGGCCTGAAGCTCGGTTCTGGGGAGAGGCTTAGCTGTGGAAAGGCACTGTGGCACATTTCTCTACCCCAAATCCATTCACTGACACACAAGGTGGAAAAGCCATCCTTCCTAACACACCACCACAAGCAAAGCAAATGCTAGTAATCACGTGAATCAGTTCGTGGCCTTGAACCAGTCAGTCAGAGTGCTTTGAAATCAGGCCAGAGAGATGGCTCAGTAGTTAAGAGCACTTCCCACACAAGCATGAGGGTCTGAAACTACCTGGGTTCAATGCTCCAGCACCCACATAGAATTACTGGGGTTTGCCAAAATTGCAAGTTCGGGAATCAGTAAGAGGCTCTGTGTCTCAGGCTGGAGAGACGGCTCAGTGGTTAAAGTACACTTCCTGTGCAAGCATGAGAGCCAGAGGGGGCCTGGGACTTCCAGAGCTCAAATCTCCAGATCCCAGATAAACAGATGGGAGTGGCCATGTGCACCTGTAACCCCAGTCCCACAAAGGGGAGAAGAGACCAGGGAATTACCCCAGGCTCTTGAAAAACCTTGAGCTCAAATAACAACAGGTGGAAGAGGGCCACAGCAGGCAAGTGTACGAGGGTACGTACCGCAAGGGCACACAGATGTGCTTATACCACACACGCCACATTATATATGCACACACACACAATAGGAGAGAGACTCCATCTCAAGGAAACAAATGAGCGATGAAGGAGGGACACCCAACTCTATGCACTAGCCTTTGCACACACATGCAAGGGGCACACATATCTGCATACACCACACCACACATTCCACACACATGCACACACAAAAATAAAAAGTAACAAGTTAACAGTGTCGGTGATGAAAACCCCACTTCACCAGAAGGGAGAGGGGAGAAAAAGAAAGAAGGAAGAAAACCCCAGTTGAAACTCAGCTTTTACTTGAAGAGGAGCCAGCGAATGGAGTGCACAGTTTGATGGCCCAAAGGGAAGGTGCTGATCAGAAGGCTTCCTTGGCACTGTTCAATGTCTTTGGTGGCAACCTCGGCTGAGAAGGCAAGGTACAGAAGTTGCAATCGGGGTTCTGAGAACCAAGAGATGGTGAACTTACAGGGATGGAACGGCTCAGGAATCTCGCTGAGGAAGAAGAGAGCCCAGTGAAGGAGGGTCTGAGGATGGTGGTGGCCTCGGGCTTGGTGCTCAGGGGACCCGCGTGGCTGTTGAGGTTGCTGCCGCTGGTGCCAACGCTGATGCAGCCACTTCGGGTGTACTGGTTGTTGTTGAGCTCGGGGTAGTTCCTGGTGGGTGGCTGGGAGCTGCCATTCAAGACTGGGCTGAACTGGCTGGGAATGAACCCTGCCTTGGAGGACGAGGAGGGCTTTTTCTCAGGGTCATCCGTCGAGTTCAAGTTCCCTAGAGAACTGGCAAGCCGGGAGTTTATGGAAAAGCTGGATGGGAAACATGGGTGAAGAGGAACAAGGGGGAAAAAAACACATCACAAAGTACACTCACGTAGACCTTGTGTCTCTGACATACTGTCACAATATACGGGAATGAGATGAAGACTACCCTGACCCATGCACATGATGGCTTGTCACCCCTGGTGACATTATAATTTTTGGCCTTATTTATACATAGCAAGTTTCTTGGTCCAAAGCAGTTAACCATGACCCAAGGAACACTTCACCTAGCGTGTTTAAAATAGAATGTGTGAGGGTTGTAGCTGCCCTGAGGCAGGACGTCCATGAAGACAAGTAAGGAAAAGTCCATATGCAAACTGCCATACAAGCTGTACCCCAGACATACAAGCTCATGCTTACAGTACACATCTCACCCATGAAGCTGGCTCTCTCTGGTTTACATACACCAGGTGAGGAAGGACACTATCTGCCATCTATTTCCAGGATCACATTAAGCAAACTGGAGATTCGATAAAGAATGGGACCGTCCATGATATTCCCTCCACCGCCTTGTTCCCTGTTAGCAATCGAGGGACAGAAGTCCCAGAAGGTCACAGGGCCTCTGGGGATTGGTCTCCTTGTTCCTTATCCTCTCCTCACACAGTCAAATGTCTTGGCCATCGCAGACTTCCTTACCTCAAGCCAGCAGCTTGGAAAAGAGAGAAAAAAACCCACCTTGCTCCGGAAGACAGAGACCCTCTGCTTATCCTCTTGGCTGTGGTGGAAGGGGACAAAGCCACTTTGGGAGTCTTCAAAGAAGACCCGGATCCTTGAGGGGAAGAACTTAATCTTTGGAGAGAAGACAAATAGGCAAAGCGTTACATGATTATGTTAGATAGTCAGCAATGAACTAGGACAAGGTGGGTCAGTCAACCTCAAAGGTCCTCAAACGGGGAGAACAGTAACATCAACAGACACTATTGGGTGCTGGGCTGGGCACCTTAAAGGTATGAGCTGGGTTTTGCTTGCCACCACCCTAGAAGGGAGCTGAAACTGCTGGCCCCATGCACAAGGGAGGCGAGCATAAAGGAAGGCTTCTGCACCCAGAGCCATTCAGCAGGAAGGGGCAAGGCTGGCATTCAAACCCAAGTGTCAGAGTCCTGTCCTTAACTATGACCTGCCCTCCTTCCTCCACTTCCCTTCCTTGCACGCTTAGTGGTGCCATGAAGCCTCTCCCTTCCGCCCAGCAATGGTCCTGGGTGATGGCACCTTCACTCCTTATCCTCAACTACCAGAAGGATCTTCACGTCTTACTCCCCAAGAATTCATACTGAGAAGCGCCTGCTCTGAAATATGAAATGGTCAATCATATCACTTTACCATTTTAAGCCATTTAACCTTTCCTAGGTGTCCACAGAGCCTCGAGTCCCTGACTTGGGAAAGCCTCTAAGGTCTGGCAACAGCTTCTCTGAGTGGGTCCTGTTAGCCATGTTGTCCTACAGGGTGGCTCCAGTTCAGCCACACAAACACCAGGCCATCCTTGAGGGACTGCACACACAGCCCTCTGTCCAGTTTTCAGACACCACATTTTCTGCAGAACATCCACTTCCTGGCCTGACCTCCCTTCCCCTCCACCTGCCGCCTTTACTGACTCACTCCGACCGCCTCCCCCCTAATGGCTGGTCAGTTGTTTCTCCACACAGCAAGGCTTCGTGGAATTACAGGGCAGGGTAAGCTTCTTGTTTCCACCTAAACCTCGCAGTAAAGCACAGCTCTTACGCCACGTTTCATCATCTCATATTTGCCAATTGCTCTCACTTGGGGTGAGCATCTTGAGAGCAAAGACTTGGCTCTCGGGGCTGGGGAGATGGCTCAGTGGTTATAAAGCACTTGGCACACAAGTGAGAGGACGGGAGTTCAAATCCCCAGCACCCATGTCAACATGAGGGGAGCATGGCTTCCACCTCTAATCCCAGCCCTCACGAGCCAGCACAGGACCCTTGGGACAAGCTCACTATTGAGACTAGCCAAGCTAGACTTGGTGAGCTCTCAAGTGAGAGACTTGGCATCAGTAAATCAAGAGGAGAGCTATCCATTGCGGAAGAGGTGGTGGAAAGATTGTAAGAACCAAAGGAAGGGTAGGACTGCTTACAATGCAAACTTCCAGACACAAGATGGCCTTGATATTCACAACTTCACAGTGCCTGACACTACCTACACATGACCTCCAGAAAAGGAGGAGAAGATGAAGACATCAAACAAAATAGAGATTAATCAAGAGGGGGAGGAGACATGATGGAGGGTGGATTGGAGAGGGGAAAGTGGGGGAGGGGAGGGGAGGGAATTGTCATGGTATATTGTCTATAATTAAGGAAGCTGTCTTCCTTAATAAAAATTTTTTAAAAAGAGAAGAGCCAGAAAGAAGACAGCCAGCCGATGTCAATTTCGATATGCACATGCACACGCATGCACATGGGCCCAGGTGCATGCACACGTGTGTACTCTTCATACACACATACACAGGTAAAACCAACAACAACAGGGCTCTCTTGATGCCCAGAGGCTAGCACAGTGCTCACGGCTGGCTACCGAGTGAACAAAAAGGGGACTGACTCCACTACGGAGCACCAGGGCTAGGCTACAGTATTAAGACCAAGCTTTTTTCTCTTTCTGATACTTATCTTATATTCTTTTTATTAACATCAACAACAGCATTAACATGTATGTATTTGTCATTCATTTCATTATCATATTTAAATGTGTGCATACATACATTTCATTATAACATTTTTGCACTTGGGTCTGATGTCCTCATACCCTCTCCTTCCCCTGCCTCGTGCCCTCTCCCTTTCTTCTAAAGGTGCCCTTTCTACTTTTAGATTTCTGGAATTTTGAGTGTTTGATTTACTTATATTTATTCTTTTCGAAGTAGGATCTCACTCTAGCTCAGTCTGGCCTTGAACTCACAGTGATCCTCCTACTACTGCCCCCCAAGTGCTGGAATTAAAGGCGTGCACCACCATAACTGCCTTGACACTGTTTTACAAACAGTTCTTAGTCTTATTATCCCAAATTAAACTACTAGGAATCCCTTAAGTTCTCTTAAATTCTATCGAAAGGCCTTAGTGGTCCTTGTTTCATAGTTGGCTTAATTTGTTATTCTTACATACATACTACATATTTTATGTAAACAAAAATCAACAAATGGAGCTGGGTGTGGTGACACATGTCTTTAATCCCAGCACTCAGGAGGGAGGCAGAGTAGACCAAGCATCTTTTGTCCTAGAAATCACATGACGTGACAGGACTTTCTTTTCCTTACCACTGAAGACTATGTGCTTGGAGACCCTTTACCTTCATCATCACCCTCTTAAATCACAACAAATGCCAGATTTTGGCTCAGAACAAAAGTGGGAAGGCTGCACAAGGAGGCGGCTCAAGCCGATGGAGAACCACAGACCTACGCAGAGCTGCCCCACTCTACGTTCAAACTCTGCAGTTAGAGTAAAACCAACAGAGGAGGGGCTTCTCTCCTGTTTCATCAACAACTTGAGCCAAACATTTTTACAGCAGCAGGAGGAGGAAGAGGACGAGGAAAAGAAGGAAGAGGAGAAAGCTTCTTCTACCCAGACGGGGTGGTGCACACCTTTAATCCCAGCATTCAGGAGGCTGAGCTAAGAGGATAGTCATGACTTTGAGGCCAGTCTGGTCTATAGAGTGAGTTCCAAATCACCCTGGGTTGGAGTTAGACTATGCCATGTGTGTGTGTGTGTGTGTGTGTGTGTGTGTGTGTGTGTGTGTGTGTGCTATATTATATATAATAAAGCTTGGTTTAATAATCTGAAGCAAAAAGAAAGGAATTTAAAAAGAATGGGCCAGAAATGATGCTCAGTGGCAAATCACTTTTCTTAAGGACGGCAGACACAAAAAAGTGAACAGCTATGTAGTTTATGCTTATTTTCATGAATTTCAGGCTTAGAAAATATGTCTAAAAGGTCACATATCCAAGCTACTAGAAATTTGAGAACTTGTTAGCAGTACCTGAAAGGCTGGGACATGGCTCTCGGGAGGCCTTTCATGTCGTCCGACCTGCAGAGATCAAAGACAAGAGCTCAAGCATCACCAGGTCCACATGGTTAAACAAAGACCAAAACCCACAGTGTCTGAAGGCAAATCCATAAAAAACATGATGCACTGAAAAGGCAAAGGCCTCACAGTGGCCTCAGTTCTCCTCCGCTTTATAAAACAGATCCTCTTGGCAGCAGGAGGGCCGTTTTTGTCATTTTATTTCCTCTTGCCTATCACTTATAGCATCTTGTTTTTAAATCAAAACACAGAATTGATCCACTCAGGGTGAAAAAAAGTTTCATGATGGTACCATAATGCTAATAAGAAAATTAAGGGTGAAAATTAAGTAAGATGGCTCACAGTTGGAGGTGCTTGCTTGCAAAGCCTAGCAGCCTGGGTTCACTTCTCCATGAAAATCCAGACGGGTATTTGTTTGCAGTGGTAAGAGACTGTGGTTTTCACACACACGTACCTTCATGTACACATGCATACACACAAATATATACATTTTTTAAAGTAAGTTAAATTCTAAAAAAAGAAAAAATTTCAGAGAATTTAAAAGAAATTAGAAAAATCATTGTGAAACAAGTGAGGATTCTTTTTTTTTTCCTATTTATTTGCCAAGTTATACTTTCTGACAACATAAGCCTTCTTCTCAATTAAGTTTTTTAACCCAGTATGAACTGTAATCAGGTTTTAATTCCTGCGATCTGAGGTCAACTTCCATCACTGATTTTGGAGACGGCTTATGAATTTAAGGACATGTGTAAAGACGGCTGATTCTACTCTCAAGCACAGAGCATAAGGGCAAGGAAGTGGTGGGATACACCAGGGGCAAGTGTACTTGGCCTCCATCCAAAGCCCTGGCACGCAGGAGAGGGTTGCCACAACACTCGAGACCCACTCATGAACTCCACAGAGAACTCAGAACTGGAATCCCGAAGACGGAGATGCAGCGAGTACTTTCAAGAGACTTCTAAAATGAAGGACTGCCAACAGTGAGGAAAGCACACGGTCCATGAGCACCGCAAACAGAAGTGAACCTGGTACTCATGGAATGAGGCTCTCCGAAGAGGAGATGGGACGCTTTGCCCACAAATGGAAGCTGACCATGACCGGAACCATGGGAAACAGCTTACCTGAATGCACAGGACGTTGAGGAGCGTGGCTGTCTCTGACTTTTTAAGGCACGTAGTTTGTCTCCCTGTGTTATATTATTTTTCATTTCCACATCTTCATCATCTTCTAAATTGTCCTGGAAAATAAAGCACAATCCATAGAAGGGTCATTGTGAATGCTTTAGCTTTATACCAATTTCCTAGGAGTGTAGATTACATACATGTGTAGACAACATCCTAGCTATGTAAGTTTTCTTCATATAGATTAAGTTATTGAAAAGCGCTTCGAATTCAATACTGTCCAAGTATTGTACACTAAAGAACGTGGATGTGGATGTGAGGGCGATCTGGCCGTGACATCTGTCTCCCCATTATCACCAGGGTTGATTCGGCTGATCTGGCTGGCTAGGCGGGTGTCCCCTTCCTCCCTCACCACTCCATGTGTGTCCCTCCTGAAGCTGTGTGCTCTGTTGAAGAGGATGACCTTCCCCGAATAGAGGAGGACCCTTCGAGAACCTCCAAACAAGCTCTCAAGAATGCTCACCATGTAAACATCCAGGTCAAATTCCAGATCAAGGAAATGTGGGAGCTGGAAGGACATGAGTTCTAACCCCAGAAGCCATATGAAATGCTGGGTGTGTTGGCATGTTAATAATCCTAACACCAGAGAGGCCGAAACAGGCAAATCCCTGGGGACTTGATGGCCAGCCAGTC